>JBBPCS010066583.1:0-17019 GCA_037974645.1 Hollardia meadi
AGTATCATGATACTAAACTGGGTATTGGTATCAAAGTCAAAATTTTGGTGTCCTGACAACATTACTGTTAAGTATAACGGCGGACCAGCCATATACTGGGTTTCACCTAGTCTTGTTTTCTCAGACTTAGCCAAGGCTCTTTCAGGGCCACAGAAAACATCACACAACAGTGTCCCCTTGCAGACTAGTAACATGAAACTGACCTTCATGTGCAAAGTTGATGGACAGCCCCTTTAAATTGAAACTTTGCAGACTGAGATTAAGTTGAATCTAATTTAGTCCTGCATTTTCACACTCTGATGACAGTGTGGTAAGGCAAAAAAATGTAGTCCATCTAAGTACACGTTTGAATAAAACGTGACATTTAATGGCCACTGTACTAACTCTGGTATGCATTTCAGTGAGGCGTGGCAGTTATAAAACCATCTCACACATACACACTCAGTTTGTGAATGAATGAATGATTTATCTCTGTATTGTAGGAAGTAATGCATCTCGAATATAAATGGTAACTGTTTGGACATATCAGTTTAACAAATGAAAATATATCTACTTAAACACATTCATAAGCACATAAGCACACATACACCAACTGAATTTGATAGTCCCCCACCCAAGAGGGGTCTGGGGTCAAGGATAGATAGCTATTTATAGACACAGCCACCTGTCATGGGTTGCTCGAAAGCCAGCTATGACCAGTGTCAGGCATATGTACAGAGGGAATTCCTGAAACATACTCCAAATATAGATGTGACAACAAATATAGTTTTGGAGAGAAGTCATTGATGTTAGACCACTGTTTCTGCTTGAGACAAAGTGGTACTCAGAGCAAAAGGGATTATTTATTTATTGACTTCCTTGGGAATTGTTTGACTCCAAATATTGCTTGTAAAGAAGTTTCATATCGAAGTTCAGTTTTAACTTTCCTCCACAAGGAAGTGGGATGAGATCTCAGTATCAGTTGCTACACTGGCATACCAATCAGTCTATATTGACATCAAATAATATGATCATTCTTTCTAGGGTTCAGTGGTGCAGAGATGTGGAACCCAAACACTCCTGTGAGTGAAGACTGTCTGTACCTAAACGTTTGGACCCCACGTTTCAACAACACCCAGTCATCACTGGCGCCTGTCATGGTTTGGATCTATGGAGGCTCGTTCACCTCAGGAACATCCTCTCTGGACCTTTATGATGGTCGCTATTTGACTAAATCTGAAGGTGTTGTTGTGGTATCAATGAACTACAGGTAAGAATTATACTGAATTAAACTGAAAATATAAAATTCTAAAAAAAAGTGGCTATAGTTACTGTATGGAACTTTAAACATCTTGACCATTAGCAAAGAAGATATCTTAGACCAGGTTTTTGCATTTCTCTGCTGGATTCTTGCCCACATTGGCAGTTGCATATCCATCCATCCATCCATCCATCCATCATCTTCCGCTTATCCAGGGTAGGGTCACGGTGGCAGCAGGCTAAGTAGGGTATTTCCGTCATTTCTGGGTCTACACTGGGGTCTCCTCCCAGTTGGACATGCCAGAAAACCTCCAAAGTAGCAAAGTGGCTCTACTCCTTGCTCCCTTCAGATGTCCAAGATCCTCATACTATCTCTAAGGCTGAGCCCAGCCATCCTAGGTAAGAAACTCATTTTGGCTGCTTGTATCTGCGATCTCTACCAAGCACTACCAAGAACTCATGACCACAGGTAAGGGTTGGAACGTAGATTGACAAATCTATAAATCTGCCTGTCCATCTCACACTCCATTTTCCCTTCTCTTGTGGACAAGACCTGGAGATACTTAAACCTCTTCACTTGGGGAAGAAACTCACCTTCAACCTGAAGGGAACAATCCACTGTTTCCTGGCAGAGAACCATGGCCTCAGGTTTAGAGGTGCTGGTTCTCATCCCAGCCACTTCACATTCAGCTGCAAACCGCCCCAGTGCATGCTGAAGGTCATGGACTGATGAAGCCAACAGAACCATGTCATTTGCAAAAAGCAGAGATGCAATTCTGAAATTCCCAAACTGGACAATCTTCTTTTCCAGCACCCTGGAATAAACATTCCCGGGGAGGCTGAGCTGTGTGATACCCCGGTAATTGGAGCACACCCTCTGGTCCCCCTTTTTAAAAATGGTGACCACCATGCTGGTCTGCCACTCCATAGTTACTGTCCCTGCCCTCCATGTGACATTGAAGAGGCGTGTCAGCCAAGACAGCCCAACAATGTCCAAAGCCTTCAGCATCTCAGGGCGAATCTCATCCACACCACTACCTCAGCAACCTCTGCTAGGAGGAAGTTGCATGCTGAGTGCAACGCATCATACTCCGCCCATCAGAGGGGAAAACAATCTGCGCCACAATATGCGACCAAGGGCTGAAGCGCGAAATAAATGCCTGTGAAAATGTAGAAAATGCTTTGCAGCAATTGTGTGCTCACTCTCTTTTATCTTATGTAATGATCAGGCACAACCATCACTTTTTTGACTTCAACAAGCCATTATTCTGACAAGAGCAGATTTCTATTAGATCTCTCACAGCTGACTTCCCAGTAAGCTCCAGAAATTGCACCATAACAGGATACAGCAGAGTATGTTACACAGTATGTTACATATAAAGAAAACAAAATAACATTAAACGTACCTGACAACAAATGATTAAATTAGATTTACTTTGTAGTAATAAGCTCCAGAAAAATGCTAAAACATACATTAACACGTTTGTTAACAAGTTACACCACAGAGATTTATTACAAAGCTACAAGCTAGTAATATGGTAAGTTAAACAAATTAGTCTTCAACAAACCATCACCAAAGCATCTGACGTTGAATTTGAAAGCCATATTGAACATACCACCTGCAGAAATAACACTTTTACCAACAAAAACAAGCTTAATTTAACAGAGCTTATTACTATTCAAAATGCTTACTGCACACATAATGACATACTGAGTGTCAGGATTCCCCTGCCTGTATCCACGTTTTTCTTATTAAGGGTTAGGATCAGTTTATCAGTTCAGCACCTTATAAAAACATAGTTCAGGGTTCTTTACCCTGTTGGTAGTACATCCAACCTCACAGATGCCATAGGGCATTTTTCTGTTGTTTTGTAGCTGACAGAAATAACTGGGATGCACCTTCACTTAATACAAAGAGGATGATAAATAATTTCCCCCTCCATGGTGGGCGGTGCTTAATTGCACTCTGTCTCTATAAGACTATGGTAATCAAAAAATGATAGCGATTTTGGGTGCATGAAGCAGAAGAAAAGAATTTGTAAAAAGGAATTTCACAGTATCACAATGTGAAAAACACTCTTTCTGATTTAGGTTACTGCAGAATCAACAAGTAATGTGGCATTTATCTGCAATTAAATGCTGTCCACATCTTTCCTCATTCTTGTGCTCATTTTTGACAGACTCGGAGCTTTGGGATTCCTGACTCTTTCTGACAACGAGAACGTCCGTGGCAATGCAGGTTTGCTGGACCAGCGCTTGGCCATCCAATGGGTAGTCAATAATATTGCTGCTTTTGGAGGTGATCCTTCACAGGTAAAATGGTTTTGTCTTGTATCCTAAAATCAGATAACAAGAATTGTTTCAAGTTCAGTGTTTCTGCTGGTAACATTTTAGTGTGGCGGCCAGCCACACCAAAGTCTTTGCCGCCACGGCAAAGAAAAAAGGAAATCACAAAACAGTTGCATTAGTAACGTGAATAAAAAGCCAGAATACTTTACTGTACATTAACATAAGATAACGAGTGACTACAGGCGAGTCTGTGTGTGTCAGTGTGTTTGTGGTCAGTTTCACTCTGCCAGTATTGGGCAGTCATGACATTACTAGGTAAGCGTGAGGTAGCGCTGCTGTTTTCTGAATCAAATAGCTTTTCAGCCGCTAAGCGATTTTACTGTAGTATAAGTAGTGCGGTAGTGTTCACACAAGTTACTCCCGCACATATACATATACGTTAATAACGCTTTAACGCAAATTCCTTTTAACGCCGTTAATTTTTTTATCGCGAGATTAACGCATGCGCGTTCTGTGATTTGACCCTCGGTCCACCCCATAGTTTGGGAAATCAGGAAGCAATGCAGCAGTAAGCTTGTGGATGGCAAGTAGAAACAGCAGAAAGTGAACAGAAATGAATAAAGGAAAGGGTCTTTTGAACGGCAAGTTCAGCTTTAAAGCCCAGCCAGATGGTTCTGTCGACAAGAGCAAAGTTATTTTGCATTTACTTTCGATGTGAGTTGAGTTATCCACCGGTTTTGGATTGGATTGTTGCAATAATAATAAAAACCTACATTTGCATAGAGCAAGCATATTTGTTCACTCCCATGTTGATACAAGTATTAAAAATATCCCTTTAAGGTACATTTAGAACAGATAAAAAAGTTGCGATTAATTTGCGATAAAAGTATTTAAGCGATTAATCGCGAGTTAACTATGGACAATCATGCGATTAAACATGATTAAATATTTTAATCGCTTGACAGCACTAATATATATTTATATACTGTATATAAATATATATTCACACACACACACTTGCACATTGGCTAGCGCAAGTAGACTCCCACCCCCACAGAAAAACTTCTTCCACAGAAACACTGAACTGCCTAATCAAACAATAAAACACACTTTTGGATTGTTATGTACTGTTGTTTCCAGGTGACTCTGTTTGGGGAGAGCGCTGGATCAGTATGTGTGGGCTTCCATGTGATCTCCCCAGGCAGCAATGGTCTGTTTCAAAGAGCTGTGATGGAGAGTGGGGTTCCTACTGCAAGCTGGGCCTCAATCAGCCTGACTGAGTCCCAGAAAAGGTAGGGTGAATTAATCCAGTCAATAATTAATTGGATTTATTTGGTCTTCTTTTCATTCCCTTCGTCACTCATGGAATATGTTAAGAAACACTCGTATTTACTTTCTCAGTAACTGTTTGAAGCCGCAACATTAAATTAACGACATACATGCTGATTCATGGACAGTTCCTGTTCACACGCATAAAATTTATTCACGCAAATGGGGACAAATATTTAATGTCTTTCTTTCCAGAAAGAACATTGTTCCATAACACCATTTGTGCACCTCCCCTTCTTACCTATGATGTTATCTAATTCCTTACTGTCATTCTCTTTGTCACCGATTGCCTTGCTTCCTCTCTGCATCAACATCCAGGTCCTCAAAGCTCGGGGAGTTACTGGGGTGTTCCACATCTGATCCAGCTGATCTGGAAGCATGTATGCAGCAGGCTGAAGTCTCTCAAGTGGCAATGATGCAATATGGAGTTTTCTCAGAGTCTGGATTCTTAGGCATACCCTTTACACCTGTTATTGATGGGGTCTTCCTACCAGATAAAGTAGACGTATGTTTCTTTTTGATTTAGCATTTTCATTACAATATTTCCTTTTTACTACACTTTGAAACCTTTTACACATGGAAATACACACTGAAATTCAGTTCACATAATATTTAAATGATGTAACCTGGCAACAAATAGCCATCTAAAGAAACACATTTGCATAATAAACACCAAAACCATTTTTGTTTTTTCCTGTAGGTGCTGCTGAGTAATGATAGCCTCCCAAAGATAGAGGTGCTGTTAGGCTTAAACCATGATGAAGGGACCTACTTCCTAATGTATGGAATGCCTGGGTTTAACATCACAGGCCAAAGTCTTATCAGCAGGGATCAGTTCCTGAATGGAGTGGACCTTATTTTGAAAGATGCAGATAATGTCACAAAAGCAACGGCCATTTTCCAATACAGTGACTGGACAGATGAGAACAACAGCACGAAAAATCGTAACTCACTGAATACAATGCTTACAGAAGTTTTGTTCATCTGTCCTGTGCAAGAGTTTGCTCACAGGTAAAGTGCTGTTACGAGTTTTAATGATGTGGCCTGATTTATGATCATAAAGAATGAGCACAAATGTTGATGGTTAAAATTCCAGAACAGGACTGATAAGTGTAGTTTTGGTTTTCTTAACGAGGTGGCAAGGTAAAACAAACAAGGTTAAAAGCATTAAAGGTAGTGTGTTATTGTAGTAAAAGTAAAGGACGAGTTTCAAATGTGAAAAGCTGCATTGGTTTTTGGTGTTCTTATTCGCCAGAAGGTGCACAACCAGAGCTAGTAGGATTATGAAGGGCTGTCACAACCAGAGCAATTCAAGTTTCTATGCAAACGCGTCTATAGCCAGAAGTCCAACATAGAGACAGGAGGAGAGAAGAAAAAGCTTCTTTACTAAGGCCACCATTATGGTAAACTGACTGACTCTGACCTTTCTATATTCTAAGCTTTGGATTTTTCCTCAGATAATCCTTGCGCTATCTCCTGCATGTTGCATATTTACACTTGTGACATATGTAAACTTAACTTTTTTTTCAACATATACATGTATTTATCATTTTTTCATAGTCAGTCATAGTTGTTTTATCTTGCTTTTCTAATCCTTTTGCACACATCTTGCTTAACCTTAGGAGCAAACCACATTGCGTTTCACTACATATATTATAAATCCATTAGTTTGAAGGCTCATCAGACCCCAAACATGCGGCCAATCATTTTATCTTTTATCATGATGAACACAAGACAAGAATAGTAGAAATGCCACATTCAATTTATAAAGTAATCTCCCAGAAATACAACACAGAGGCCTGCAGGGTAAGGTTGCATTGCATTGCTGCTAAAATTGAGCCATGTCTTTGTTGCTGGTGCACCCTGCATTTTTGTTGAGTAGTGCTGTTCTGTTTGAACACAGTCTAAAGCTGGATCTGTGGTAGGGCACTCAACTTTTCTGACGAGTGTTGCTCAACAGGAATGATGTTTCAACAGAAAAAGTGTCATTATGGACATAATCATATTTTGTTGTGCAAAGTGACTCAGTAGTGTACTAACGTTGCCATGGAGGCTGACTGACAGCAGACATTTACTGAACCAAAATATTTTTCATGTCAGCTCCACGGGAAGTAATCAACAGTAGTTGTTATTATTGATGAATTGATTTTATTTCCCCGCCCACAGTAGTGAGTGAGGGGAACCTGGCACTCACAGACAGATTGGAAACTGATCAATCAATGTAGATATGGTTAAAACCATATAGTTAAGTTAAAACCAATACACAGGACATTTGTGTGATTTAAACAGCTGTTTTGTGCAGATTACGCTTGGCGAACAGATTTTGCTTGGCGATATAGTTTTAAAAACACAGGGGGTCGACCTAAAAACTTTTCGGTGAACATGATAATAATAATAATAATAACAATAATAATAATAAACTTAATTTCTATTGCACCTTTCAGACAGGAAATGCAGCTCAAAGTGCTTTAACAAAAAGATAGCGTCACCAAGTGCTTCACTTAAAATGACATAGAATGGACATGAAAACAGTGATAGAGAATGTAAACTTGATAATAATAAAGATTGATAAAAACAGGGACAGAATGTCAAAAATAATGTAAAATAAGATGGAGAATAAAAAACCTTAAGAACAGTAAAAATAAGGATAAAAATCAAAGCAATTAAAGCAACTGAGTAATAATATTTAAAACAAGGTTAAAAATAGCTTACATAGAATGCATAAAAAAGCAGCATAGCAAAAGCAAAGAAACAGTGTAGTGTGCCAGGCAAGTGCCAGGCAAGGCGCAAACAAGTTTCAAGCATCAAGTATCTGGAAAGTCATAGCTAGTTAAATGCTGAAGTGAAGAGATGCTTTTTTAGCTTTCTTTTAAAAATATTTAGCAAGCTGGCTTCTCTGATATCTATAGACAGTGTGTTCCATAGGTTTGGGCCGTAACTAACAAAAGCTGCATCCCCAATTTTCTTCCAGCTTTTGCTGGGAACTTCCAATAAACCAGCACCCAATGACCGCAGTGTTCTTGAATGCAAATGGTGGACAAGGGCGTTAACAATGTAGCTGGCTCCCCGACCGTTAAGGGATTTGTATGTAAAGAGGAGGACCTTAAAATCTTTTCTAAATGGTCTCTTGGTTCTGGTTAACAGCTGAGCTGCAGAGTTTTGAATGAGCTGAAGTCTCTCAATGGTTTTCTTAGAGAGACCATTAAATAATGCATTACAGTAATCAAGTTGGCTTGAAATAAAGGCATGTATCCGTTTTTCAGCATCTTTTTGATTCATAAATGCTCGTACTTTAGCTATGTTTCTGAAGTAGAAAATTTAGCTTTTGGTAACCTTATTAATGTGGGACTTGAAGCTTAGATCTGAATCAAGAATGGGTGACCTCAGATTTAATCCAGGGCGTTAATTTCCCCAGATTATTAAAAAACATTTCTCCTTTTGTTTTAGGGTCGACTAGTAAGATTTCAGTGGGTTTTTCTCATTAATTTTAAGAAATTATAGCTCATCCATTTATTTATTGCTAAAAGACAGGTAGTGATGGAGTCTACAGCTGCGTGACTTGGTTCAGCAGAGATGTACAGCTGTGTGTCATCTGCATAACTATGGAAATATCCATTGTGCTTTCGAATGATGTCACCAAGTGGCAGCAATTGAAAACGACGTGAGACTGTGTCAAAAGCGTCAAGCTACCTACCATAAATCAGCCTTAACTCTGATCCAACTGGATGGTTTGGGTCACCAAAATCCTACAAAATATCACAATCAGTCAATACTCATTTTTTTAAATATTTGTGTGTTATTTTTTTAACTAGCCTGATCCAGTTCAATAATGTCATTTTTTTCCCACAGCTTCTCACAAGTTGGTGGTAAGCCTTTCCTTTATTTTTTTAAACACCGATCGTCCACCAATCCTTGGCCAGAATGGATGGGCGTCATGCACGGCTATGAGATAGAATTTGTTTTCGGATTGCCGCTGAATGCATCCCTGGGATACACTGAGAAGGAAGTGAACATGACCAAGAGGTTCATGAGACACTGGGCCAACTTTGCCCGGACAGGGTATGCATATTCAGATAGATAATCAGTTACTCAAGCTGCGTGAGACCCTCATGACATTGTTGAATTGTCTTGATTGGCTTTTCTTTTTGTCAGGAATCCAGGCATTGATGGAGATACATGGCCCCTGTTCACTCCTGAAAACAAGGAGTATGTCACTCTGGACACCAACCTTCCAGAAAAAAAGATGATGTTGAGAGCTAATAAGTGTCACCTCTGGACCAAATTAATACCCAAAATAATGATGATGGCAGGTTAGACACACACAAACACTCATACATTTATCCATCTGCCTTACACTTAGTATATACATACACACATGCTCACACATACAGAGAATTCTATACAGTTTTCTGTAGTAGAAGGTATTGCATCAGGCACCGCAATGGGAGGTGTTTTGCCTTGATTAGCCCGTGGAGGAGATTTGTATCCTGGCTTGCCCTCCTCTGCTTCAGCACATTTCTGGAGATCTGAATGGGGGGAGAGGAGGGTCATCACTTCACTAAATACTGATCACGCACAGGGTGAAAAATACTCTTACATCTCACCCCTGAAGTCATTATTCACACAAAGACACACACACACAATCACCTGCAAATCTGCACATGTAAAATATTTGGTAAGCACTGCTTGTGGTATAAATTTGTCACTCATATTGTTTCTAACAGGATTGATCATGCAAAATATTACACTTCCTTAGATAAATACTGAAGATTAAGGAACAATTACACCAAACATGCATGTACATAGATACATATAATCAGCTAACATTTAACAATCCTTTCTTGAAATATTTCTGAATAAAAGTCTCCCTGTCTGCCTCTTTGTCCACAGATGAACTGGAGACTTGTAGAGCAAAAGGATTAATACTTGGCTATAATTCCACCTTGCTTCTCATTTTATTGGCTCTAATTTTTACCTTCTGATTGAGTGAAAAGACCTGCCTGGGCTGCGCTGTTTCATACAGCCATGTACAACAGTTTTCAAAATATAGAGGTTAGAAAGAATTAACAAAACTTGGTCTTGACTATTATAGTAAGCATTCTATGTTTGTATTTGTATTTTCAAATAACTTGATTTTTACGATATTGGGTGTGCGGTTAAGTTTAAGAAATGCTCCATTTAAAGTCTCCCTCCAGTCCGAAATGTGTTTTTTCTTCTTGTTCCTCCCGTTGAATGTTTGTGCTTCACTGTGTTGAATGATGTATGTGCAGAGTCTGACACTATAAGGCGGTTTTCTCACATTTAATTTTGTCTGTGCTCATTGAAAATCTGATTTGAAGAGGCGGGCCTACGAGCATGATTTGTGACATCATAAATAGTTTAGAAGCAAATCCTGGTCCAATATTCAGCAAACACAAGTGTGAAGTGTGGAAACTTGAAGCCGTCCAGTGCACGTACACTGAGAATGAACAGTAAAGTAGGAAACATTTTGTGTTAAGCTGTTAATCTTGTGAAATGAGACATATTTGATTTGTATATTCTCGAATTTTTCATTGGGAGAAGAAATGGTTAGAATATTAAGGATTACTTCATTACTACTTCAGACAGTTGGAGATGTCATGGGTTTATGTCTTGTCTCTTGTATTCCTCAGTAAAAACCATGATCATTAAAGGTGTGAATAAGGTTGATAAGGAGTGGGCTATTCTTTAAATCAGAAAAGTTGTTTTTATTCATTATATGAACAAATTTTACATTTTTCTGATTTTAAAATAAACTAGACTGAGAAAGTGAACAGGGAAAAACTCAAAACTATATCAGATCAATATAATCTCACTCAAATAATTCAAGGTCCAACAAGGGTTACCCAATCATCACAAATGCAGATAGATCTTATTTTTAGTAATAAACCTGAAAGAATCACAAAATCTTTTAATCTAATAACAGGTATGCCAGATCATAATTTGATTTTAATTCTAAGAAAATTGACTAAACCGATTTTTATACAGACAAGAAGACAAAGGGTTTTTTTTAAAGTTATACCCAAAAATTTAGTCAGCAGTTGGACTGGAATGAAGTTTTGCAGTCTGATGACAAAGAAAAGGCATCTAACATTATGATGACCACAGTTAAAAAGTGAGACTAATAATGAATTCTGCAAAAAGGTCTTTCACTAGCGTAAAAATCACATTCAATGAAGCAGAGAGATTTAGCATTGAAGGTAGCTCTTAAAACAGGATTACCACATGATAAGAGAAAATTTCAGGGATTGTGAAATGAAGTAGTAAAAGAACTGAGACAGGCCAAAGATAAGTATTTTACTATTGACTTATCAATGAGTCTAAGGGAAATAGTAAATTCATTTGGGAAAATATTACTAAAATTACAAAAAAGGAGGGATATTATGAAACAGTCTACTTTTTAACCAAAAATAAATGAAATGTTTATTTTTTATTTCAATAGATAATGATGAGTATTTTGGTTCAAAATAAAATTTGGTTATTTTTTTTACTTATATTAGGATGAACATGATTATTGCTGGCCTTCATGGGGGCCCCTACAGCGGCTGTGCCCCAGAAAGCTTTCCCACCCATTATTTAAATAAATAAATAAAGAGCGTGTTGATAAAATTTTGATAGTGTTACAGGTAAGTTTGCAATACTATAAATTAAACAAATTTATGTTAGTTCAGGCAGGCTGCAGAAGTCAAGCTTAGCTCCCAATCAGCTAAATCAGCTGATCTCAAAGCCAGCCCTCATCAGCTCATGGCTGAAATGATTCCTTTCTATGATCCAATTGGCAAATCTCATACAGGGCTCGCTATTTAAGCTCCTTGGCCTGCCTACTCTTCCTTCTTTCTCTGCAAGAATGACCATGCTGTTGTTGTGCTTGCGTCAACTTACCCAGCTGCTTGTCATGTCGATCCAAGTTCAGCATAAGTGTGACTCAGCAGACCAACTGAATCTTGGATTCACAGCATCCGGCATCTGAAGCAGAGGAAGCCAAATTTTGCAAGCAAAGAATACAAAAAACTACTTTGAATAATAATAATTATTATCATCATTTTTAATAATAATAATAATAATTAAAGCTGCAAGCTATGTAGTTGAAGCTTATGTAGATTTACTTGGCCTCAGTGCATGTCATTTTAGATTGCCTTAATTGATTCCTACTAAGGTGCACAGCTAGCTCTTCCTGCTGGCACTCCCATGTAAGCAGATGGAAGGCCAGGGAGGTTTGAATGGTATGATTGTTTTTTTTTCTGGGGGGGGGGGGGGGGTTTGCTGCTTAGCTCCCTGCCTTAGCCTTTCCAAGTAGGCATATAGAAGGGCAGGAAGGTGTTGTCTCCCTGCTTCAGGCTTTCCACGTAGGCATGTGGAAGGGCAGAGAGCTCCCAGAAGTCAAGTCAAGTCAAATTGTATTTACTTAGCGCCAATTCACAACCAAAATTATTTCATGGCACTTTAGATGTAGAGCAGGTCTAGACCATACTCTTTTATTATTAATTTAATTATTAATTTACAGAGACTCAACATCCACCCATGAGCAAGCACTTGGCGACAGTGGCGAGGAAAAACTGTCTTTTAGAAGGCAGAAACCTCAAAGCAGATCCTGGCTCTGGGCGGCCATCTGCCATAACTGGTTGGTTAGAGAGAGAGAGAGGGATACACTGAGGGATTTTTTCCTAATTTGGCACAAATGTCTACTTTGACCCTCACATGAATTGATTTAGATTGTCGTGGTCAGAGGTCAAAGGTCAAAGGTGAAGGTTACGTTGACCTCACGTCTGTCCCATTCTTATGAACATGATATCTCAGGAATGTTTTGAGGAAATTTCTTCAAATTTGGCACAAATGATGACTTGGACCCAAGGATAAACTGATTAGATTTTAGTGGACAGAGGTCAAAGGCCAAGGTCACTGGAACCTATTAAACATATTTTTAGTCATAACTTAAGAATTCATCTGCTAATTTTGACCAAATTTCAAACAAATGTCTAACAGGATAATGAAGATGAATTCATGGCATTTTATATCCAAATATAAATCCAAAAAAAGGTCAACTTCACTAAGACATCATAATATTCTGCAAAAAGACTTTTCTGGCCATTATTCAACACCAGCAGAAGGGGAGATTAGATTGTATAGATCTTCTGTGCTGCCGGGTTGAAGGTGTGTTTGAAGGATCCATGTTTTAGAATTTGGAGCTTCTTTGCAACAATATTTATATTTGAAGCACTGTAGTCCACCACAAGCTCTTTGGTTTTGTTGACAATGAGCTTCAGGTGATTGCTGTTGCACCATGTGACCAAGCTCTATATCAGTCACAACATATATTATATGAGTCTGGACAGACACGGATGGAAATTGCAACTTTTGGTGCGCAGGGGCATACAACCATGAAGTGGTAATTCAATTTCTTCTTCCTCGAAAAAATGATCTTTTATGAATAATGTGTTTCATTCATCCTTAATACTGATTTGCTTAGCTATATTGTTATTTTATTTATTTATTTTATATTTTTATTTCCTTTCTGCATCTCATGGCTAATATCATAATCTTGTTTTTATGAAATTTTCTTTTTGCTGTTCTTTTCACCAATTCAAAACACATACATAATAATTTAATAACTTCCATATAATAACCACTTAAATGCCTGTTGTTTTGTACCTACTCATTGGATTGTAATTACTTTGTGATCAGATAGTGAAGTGTAATTATATGAGTCAAACTGCAGACAAGAGGGGGATAACCCATAAGTCAATTCTACATTGTAAAGATCTATTGACTTTGCTTGAAGAAAATCCTTCAGATCAGGATTTAGAAACCGTCAAACCTCTATTACTGAAAGTTGTTCAAAAATAAACGCAGTACTTTTGAATCTTGAAAGCAGGACTGATCTTTAGGTACTCATCTACAAGATCATCAGGGGCATTGTCAGCTCTCCTCCAATAATCTGCTGCTCCCTTTTATTTGTTTTTAGGGTGTTTCTAGTTTCATACAAAGTTGCGTAAACATGAACTTTGCCTGAGTAGCTTTGCTATGGCTATATAAATTATTGACTATAAAAGTTAAGAGTTAATCCAATTTGAAAACTAGACGCATCCATCTGCCCTCATCTGAAGTGAATGACTTAATAATGTCTCCTTTGAACTTGTTAAGGAGGATAGCGACACCTGCTGATTGTTGAGAGGCATGACTAAAGTAACATTTACCAATCCATTGTTCTTATCAAAGTTTCATATCACGATCGCCTAAATGAGCCTCTTGTAAACATGCCAAGTCAGCATTTTTTCGTCCACAAAAGACACAGATCGATTTCCTTTTAGTACTGTACTGGATACGTTTGACATTAAGAGAAATTATTTTCAAGGAATTAAAATTTAAAAAAGATCCCTAATGAAAAAAAAAAAATCTATATATGAACTGGACGCCCATTAAAAACAACTAGAACATATAATGCTCTGAGAAATATAAAACTATCAGACAAATGAGATATTCTCAAGTATAAAACTGAATATGAGCACCTAAAAATCATTAAATTCAAGTAGTTCATCAAATTTTTTAACCAGTGGAGTGAGCATGGCTTAATCAAAATAGTGGTCATGGAAATAACAGGTAAACCATCCAAAATGTACCTAAACCTAAATATTGAAATATCTCATGGATAAGTTATTATGTAGTAAATCTCACACTGTCAATAACGGCAGCAGGTCTGTGCCATTTGTTCTTCTTTCCTTCAGTGCATGCATGCTTAACAAAGTGCCAGAGTTTGTTTTTGCATAGTCTCTCCAAATAAGTTAGATCCTCCGCCATCTGAAAATGCTTTTTCTTCATGACAACATCAGTGAAGAAAGGCCTCCATACCCTAAACCTGAAGGTGCACATAATAAACTGCACAATGATGGGGCATGGACTTTTATTCACTCTTGGACACCCAACTCTATGCATGGTCTCAAACATGAGTCTAAGCTTGTTCTTCTCCTCTGGTGCAATCTGAGCAAAGATTTCCAGTACCTCCTTTCTTACACCTCCATTGCTGCTTTCTAGGAAATTCAAAATTCTGAGATTTGGTAGTAGAGTCAAAGCTACTTTTTACTCATTCCTCGGGTCCCTCTTGGATATTTATATACACAGATCAGCCATAACATTATAACCACCTGCCTAATACTGTGTAGGTCCCCCTTTTGCCGCCAAAGCAGCTCTGACCCGTCAAAGCATGGACTCCACAAGGCCTATGAAGGTGTGCTGTGGTATCTGGCACCAAGACATTAGCAGCAGATTCTTAAAGTCCTGTAAGTTGCGAGGTGGGGCCTCCATGGATCGGACTTGTCTGTCTAGCACATCCCACAGATTCTCAATTGGATTGAGATCTGAGGAATTTGGAGGCCAAGTCAACACCTTGAACTCGTTGTGTTCCTCAAACCATTCCTGAACCATTTTTGCAGTGTGGCAGGGTGCATTATCCTGCTGAAAGAGGCCACTGCCATTAGGGAATACTGTTTCCATGAAGGGGTGTACTTATTCTGTAACAATGTTTCGGTAGGTGGTACGTGTCAAAGTAACATCCACTTGAGTGGCAGGACCCAAGGTTTCCCAGCAGAACATTGCCCAAAGCATCACGCTGCCTCCGCCTGGCTTGCCTTCTTCCCATTGTGCATCCTGGTGCCATCTCTTCCCCAGGTAAGCAACGCACCCAGCCGTACACATGATGTAAAAGAAAAGGTGATTCATCAGACCAGGCCACCTTCTTCCATTGCTCCATGGTCCAGTTCTGATGCTCAAGTGCCAATTGTAGGCACTCTCGGCAGTGAACAGGGTTCAGCATGTGCACTCTGACCGGTCTGCAGCTATGCAGCCTCATATGCAGCAAGCTGCGATGCCCTGTGTGTTCTGAGACCTTTCTATCAAAACCAGCATGAACCTTTTCAGCAATTTGTGCTACAGTAGTTCTTCTTTGGGATCAGACAATACGGGTTAGCATAAGAATACTTATGGGTCTGTAATTATTCATAGAGGTTGTATCACTCACTTTAAAAATGGATGTAATTATGGCCGATTTCCAATCTGCAGTATATACCCTCTGATTGAAGAATGCATTACTAATTTTACAGACAGGATGGGAAAGGGATTCTTTAAACCCCTTAAGAAGCATGGTGTCCATTCCAAACACATCTGATGCTTTTGAGTTTTTTTAAAGAGCCTAATGTTTTCTGCACAGCTGTTTCAGTGACATTTGTTAAGTTGAAAACTGGTTGTGTGTCATCCACTGATGACATAGTTGAAGGGATTGTAACCACAGTAGGTGCATTTTGGGAAAAAGATTTGACGGAATCAACAAAAAAGGCATTGAAGGCAGTAACGATAGTTTTTGCATCTTAATTTAAGTTGCCATTTACGTTAATTTGCCACTGATGTTCAGCTTTCCCACTGAGCCCCCCTGTCAAAGTTTTTAGGCGTTTCCAAATTGCTGTAGTATTGCCCTTTGCTTCATTTATCACATCAATAAAATATTTAGCTTTGGCTTTTCTGATTTCTTTAGTGACCTTGTTCCTCAACATAACAAATGTGTGTCTGTCAGCATTTATCTTGTATTTATTCGCTGTTTTGAGAACACTGTCCCTTTCCTTCATTAACTTCCAAATATCACCTTTTGTCCAAGGGAGAACCCTCTTTTGGCCGTGCTTGGTTTTAATGACTTTTTGAAATCTATTTATAACTGACTGAATGGCAGATATGACGGACTGGCTATTTTCTTCTACATATAAAGCATATTTATTCATCCACAGACAGGTGGCATGTGCTGGTCACCATTCTAAACGACTTTGGCAATGTACCTTTGGAGGAATATTAGAGTGTTCTGTAGGTGTCTTGGATCTGCAAGATTGAATATGAAGTACGTGTGGAAGGCTGAGATGATCACTTAGTTAATTCCTGAACTACGACACACTTTACTTCAACTTTTACAATGTTTGGAGCTCTTCTGATAAAGGCCATTATTTAGACTTGATCAGTGAACTGAATAGTTGTGTATGGACTGTCAGGATAACACTATATAAACTGAAGTAAGCAACTAAAGTGGATGATGGCAGAATTCTTTCCTTGGTGAAGAAAAACCCCTTCACAACATCCAGCCAAGTCAAGAACACTCTCGAGGAGGTAGGC
>JBBPCS010066604.1:0-17018 GCA_037974645.1 Hollardia meadi
ACACACACACACACACACACACACACACACACACACACACACACACACACACACACACACACACACACACATTGCTCTCCCACAAAGCAGATTGGGCACATTTTTGGCATTACACAGGGCTATTCATTTACAAATTCATTTGGGCCAGATTATAAAACCAGGAAATGTAGATGGACCAAAACATTTTCAGTGGCCTATTTAAAAAGGGTTTTTGGCTTTTGGTAATCACAAATTATAAACAAATACAAATGAATGTAGTAAAAAATAACAATGTTCATATATGGTGACTTATACGTACACTTACGAAACATACATGGACATATACACTATATTGGCCCTATTTAAATGATCTAAAGCGCATGGTCTAAAGTCCATGTCACAAGTGCATTTAGGACATGGTAGTTAAATGCTGCATAATCTGGGCGCAAAGTAGGGCGCAAGGAGTAAAGAGATTGCATTCAGTGCCTTCATTATGCAGCGCTCTGTTTTGGGGGTAACATGAATTAAACCAATCAGAGTGTCATCTCCCATTCCCTTTAAAAGCCAGGACCACATGCACAGGGCACATTGCAATTTAAACAGCGGCACTCATCTCGATGAGGGACAAGTATTCTATGTGGTCTTTGGGCGGTGGACCCTCTGCCTCCACCGTCTCTGAATCCTCTGTCCCATCAACAACTTTATTTAATCAGGAGAGACAAGTGAATGGAGTAAAGATATTTATTACAGAAGATGATTGAAAATTAGGTCTTGTCAAAACTCTTTGGCGCTTAGACTCTATGAGGACATTTTGTCATTGAAGGGCATCTGCCCTGAGCAGCAGCAGCAGCAGCAAGATAAATCTCCCATGGAGTCCAGACACTGGTGGTGGTGGTGGCGACTGATGACTCTGAGACTGAAAGACTGAGAAATCTGTGAAGACTGGGCGGTGATGGGGAGGTGGAGGGGTGCTTAACAGCAGCATGAACAAACTAAACGCAGAGACAGAGAGGCGTATTTAAAAAGGGGAGCAGCAAGATGATAGGCTGACAATGAAGGTGTGTCGCTGTGCTATTGGATATACAGTATGAGACCAGCTGATGAGAACGGCTGATATCTCAATTGATGGCCCCAGACAATGACAGCAGGAAAGTGAGAGAGTGAGCATGCGTGAGCAGTGAATGGAATGACAGGATGGTATGAGAAATTAACTTCAGGCCTAAGCATGCAAAAGATTAGTCTTCCTGACTGAACTTCCAATAGAACTTCACTTGACTGTATATGAACAAATGCACCGACCTTTAACTAAGGAGGAGCTGCTGCGCATCCCTGTGTTTGTTATAGAGATATGCAGATTGCATTACGTAGATCGGGTCATAAAATGTATCATTCTGATTAATAATCATTCTGATTAATAATGCAGATGGGTGAAGTAATACATCAGGAATAAGGAAAATATTACATGCAGCAATCCCACAGAAGCAAAAAAGAAACGTGACTGCACATTAAGAAAACACAGCAACTTAAATTCATTGACGATTTAAATCTCCCGACATCTCACAGGACCGGTCAGGATTTAATGTTAATTACTGTTCAGTGTTCTGCTACACGTCCAAAAGATCACACACACAGTCCAGGTTCAATACATTTTTTTTGGAGTAAAGCTTAAAGTTTAATTCTGTTTCCTCTGGAGAGTTTCCTCTCTCCTGCCAAGTTTAGAACTAGCATGTCCCATGGTATTTGCTCTAGTGAGATAACTGTGGTGCACATGGCCATGTGCCGGGCATAACACAAAAGCCCAATATGTAGTTAACCTATTTTCACATGGACCAAAGTTAACTGGCTACGAGGTATGGATATGTGAAACTATTTGGTAGACCATAGCCAATCATATTAAAACTGCCCCGCCCCAACCCCCATCTGGGCCAGTAACCACACAACACGATAGGCCAGTCGATCAGGGCACATACCAATAGATTTTCAACTGCAGTTTTTTGTCTCTATTTAAATACTATGTGGTTTATTGGCCCAATTGTCCAGCACCCCCTGGGAAAACGGTAACCCGGTACCCCCGATGACCAATCCGCCCTTGGTATCAGATGCACAAATGTATCTTTCCTTTGCTGGGTCTGAACCAATTCAACATTTAGATGTTTTATGTGATTGCATTGCACTTTGCACCAAAAAGATCTCTAATGTCTATGTTGAGAATCAAGATGTTCTGCTGAATCTTGTAAAAAATAGGACTTGATTATAGGGACTTTGTATGAGCTTACTTTAATTTTTTAAATTAAATTTAAATTAATTTTAATTAATTTTAATTTAATTTAATTTTAATTTACTTTAATTTAAAAGATACATAGATAGATCCCCTTTCATGCAGGAACTGGTGCATCCTACATTTCTGGCAGTGGCAGCAGCAGTATGTCTGCAATAAGTAGAAGAATAAGGCGACAAAAGGAAAAGTGCTACCAACAGAAACTCCTAGTTCATCAACAAGAGTCCACAATAAACCTGCCAGAGGCTCCAGGAAAAAAAAGACAGAGAATCACCAAAGTCAGTGGAATTTATCATCTGGGAATCAAAGAGTGCTAATCTATCAAGCAATGATGGAGCTATTTCACTGGATAAGTGAATTCAACCGGCTGGTGACACTTAAGGAAACAGCAATCTACAGAACAGTTTGACATACAGTATCTCACTCAAAAGCAAAACTCTCCATGAAGTGCCACCATGAAGTCATGGTGGCACAACAGGAAATGTCAGAGGATCTCATCCTGAATTTACACACAAAATTTCATGGCAATGCATCCATCCAATACTTTAAAATTTCAGCCTGGACCGACCAACTGCATTTAAAAATCAGTCTAATCCATCCAAGACGTCGCAGTAATGCTCACAATAAGTGGCTGAGCAGTGACCTTTGGGAAGTACAGGACAGAATCCCCACAGTAATGAGTGCATGTAGTACCAAATTAAATGAAATCTCAGAATAATATTTTAATCGATGCCCTGTTATTGTGAGGCCTTGCGTAATAGTTCCTACTCACTATACACACTGTCCACAATGGGAGCTCAGGCTAATAAAGACAAGAGTGCTGATATTAATTTAAATATATTTCTGTGATCAGATCTGATCGAAACTGAAGCCTTCTAAAATGTGACAGATTTGCAGTCTCCTTCTTCTGATGGTGGAGCACAGGCAGATAATAAGACAGACAGGCTATTTTAAAGGGACAGTTCACCCCTAAATCAAAATACACATATTTCCTCTTTATCCATCTAGATTGTTTTGGTGCGAGTAGCCGAGTTTTGTTTTATATTGACTGTAGAGATCTCTCAAAAATAATTCAACTAGATGGCACTTTGCTTGTAGAGCTCAAAACACCAAAAAAATATGTTAGAAAAACTCAACAGTAATGTCTCTTTCCAGAAATCATGACCCGGTTACTCCAGATAATCCACAGACCTTGTTGTGAGCAGTTTCATGTAGGAACTATTTTCTTTCTACCGAACTACACCGTATCACTGCACAGAAGGAAATGTGCATCTACTCATGGACGAGAGGCTCGTACTTGTGGCTGGGGAAGAATGTAAACATTAATGGCGTCCTCCTAGGCTGAGCTGTAATGTTTGCTAGCTTAGTTAGCTAGCCTTTCATCCGTGAGTAGGCGCACACTTTCTTGTGCATGGTGATATGGAAAGAAAATAGGAAGTCCATTCATTCCTATAGGAAGGAACCTTTATGATCTCTGATGTGTTTGTGAAACTCTTTTCAGGGTTTTTTTTTGTTTGTTTGTTTTTCTGTCTGGAATTTGCCTCCAGCATGTTAAAAAATTTTAAGGGATTTCGGACAGACTGTATGCGCTGTGAGTCATGGGAAGTTGGCATAAAGTGAAATGTTCAATGCCATATTTAGCTAACACTGGCAGCATGCTAGCTGTGTAACATATAGAGTGCATGTGCAGTATGTCTTAACAAAATATTTCCCAAAACTGGCTACACACCTGGCATGCCAACCTCCTCACTTATTTGTCACCATTCATTAATTTACAGTCTTAATTTGTCTCAATAATGCTCAGTGCACATATTCCATAAGACTGGATGGCAAAAAGCAAACAAAATTTCTCTCCCATATCTGTGGCCTTTCTATCATCCCTAAATAATCCATTTCCTGGGGTTGAACACTGGCAGGCGGACTCCATATAATATACGTAATTACGGACACAAAAGTGTGTTGAGGTGTTAGACTAGATTCCCCTAAATATGTTTTACTTCTCTACTAGAGATTCATAAAAGGAGGTGCATAAAAACAACTACATTACTGTCAGAAGTGGGCAACAATCTGTCAGCAGAGCTTAGGGGTGGGCAATCTGATAATTTTATATTGTGATCAATCTTAATTTGGCATATGATCTGCTTTTCAGAGGAATTATACAGATCATGTCATTAAATAAATTAATAAATAACAGCACTGCCCAAACTTTCCAACTCCACGTGAAGCCGTAGCAAAAGCGTGATTGGTTTTGACTCAATTAGGGTGACGCTCATTGGACGCACCACGCATCTTGGAGGCGTAACTTATTTTGTGAACACCAAACAGAAGACAGGATGGCGGACGAAGGAGAATTGGTGACTTTTCTAATGCAAGTAAGTTTAAGAAAAGTACTTTTGATCATGTTATTCGTTGTTCTGTTGTCTTCGTTATTCTGTTCTGAGTACTTGACACTGATATTTATGCCATTTTTGCTGTTACTTTATATTTGTGTTGTATCCCAATTTCCCATAAGTTCATAATAAAGTTGCTCTGGTATTTTGAAATTAGTTTGGCATCGTTCATGTTATGTTGTGTTAAATCAGGTACAAATATAAAAATTCAAAACTATTTATAGTTTGGTTGTAACTAGCCTACGTTTTAAAAGGGGTGAGAAAAATTTCATGTCAGATCGTGGATCATGATTCTCCCCCAAAAGATCGTTATATGATCTTTTGGCCAGATCGCCCACCCCTAGCAGAGCTTGAATTAAACTGATGTGAAGATATATTGCCTGCGCTGGTGGGCGGCAAGAAATCAAGTGCTGATGACAGTCATGTAGTCAACCAAGACATAGTGCTTTTCTGGGAATCTGAGCCTTTTATTAGATTGGGAAAAAAGCCACTGTGCTTCCAGTGGAGATGTCTTCATATTTCTCTGTCAACACCAGCTTGTCCGGTCCGAACATGAGAGCGGACATCCGGTGGGCCGGTCATGACGTGGTCATCCAGGGGCTTGATTACTTGTCTTGCACCTCCGAGCAGAAGCTGTGGTACCTGAGGGCTTCTGTAATGTTATTCTCTTGTAGTGGGAGAGTAAGAAATGGTTTGTAATATGGAGGAATATTGAGAAAGCAGCAGCTGTGCAAACATGGATTCCAGCAGGTCGTCTGCGGCAGATTAGGGTGTGAATGTTTGCAGGTCTGTGGACCAGCGAGGGGATTTCTCTTGGCTACCTGACGCTCTCTGGTCTGCTAATGTGTTGCTCCAGACTGCAGATACTAGATTTAATCTATACTCTAGAGTTTGGAGAAAAAAGACTTCCTCTTGTCATGGTCTGAGAACTGGCCAATGGTTGCCTCAATATGAAATGCATTCTGAGCTGAGGTCTTTGCAGTCTGTGATTTCCCAAGAGAAATGCTGATCATATCAACTGTTGGATCTGATTATTTAAAGGTGCAGTTTGTTAGAATATGACCATAATTTTGGTTTAAAACATTCAAAAAATGAACTAACATTATCAGCAGAATGTGAAGAAAAAATAGTGTTGATGTTATATCAGACACCTATGTATTGTGTTGCAGAGATATCTACTGAAGTTAGCGTGCTAACCAGTTAGCCTTGGCTAAGTTTCACAAGCTCTCAGCATTTAGTCAATAAGTAAACAAAATAAAATGACAAAATGTTAAGAAAGGAAATATTCTTACACCTATTTTCTTTAGTAAACAGAAAAATACACCTTCTGAATTCAAATTTCTCTTTTTTACCAAACTAAGATGCACTTAATTGCCTTGTTAACTCATTGTAAAACACACTTCATTCAAACAAGACATAAATGAAATAACACTCACCAAAAGCGTCTGGGTTTGTCTTTTCACAATCACCTCAAGCCTCACTTCACGTAATTCACATGATTCAGTAAGATGTGAAAATATTCCATTTCTACACACCAGAGTCACACATGTGCAAGTCAAATATGTCTGAAGTCTTAGGGCGGAAATATACTTGCTTTTAACTACGCATTCGCGTATGCATGATAGCTGCCTCACATATCCTGTGTACGTTTCGTGCGTTGGTTGTGTACGTCCTCAGAAATTAACACGACGCGTTCGCAATACACACATGAACAGTAGGGGCAGTGTAGGGCCAGTACGTGAAAAGGTTAGTAGGCACGTCAAAAAATGATGAAAAGTTTTGAAGACAAGTTGTGTGATCATGTCCGTAATTACCCACATCTCTATGATGTGTCATTGCCACTGCACAGTGATAAATATGCTTGTGAAAACAGCTGGCAAGAGATCAGTACCATAGAAGTTGCCATGAAAACCTGCAAAAATAAATGGAAACAAGTTCAAGACCACTACGTCCATGCACAGTGGAGAATGCTTGAAAAACGAAGCTGTTGCTAGAAAGTGGAGTGTGACGGCATCCGCTCTGCTGTACTGACAGGCTCACTGTGTGCGTTGTGGTATATAATAAGCGAGCTAATCCGACGGAACAAATCATCAAATGGTGGACATTCGAAATTACTGGCGGTGTTTCTCATCATCAATCTGTCGCATTGGCTGCATGAGAGATACATACTCTCCATTGTCACGACGTGCTTGATTTAGGGGCCTATACCATCTACTGCACCACTGTTGCTTTTTCTGCCATGATCTTAGCATTAACCATATACTGAGTTCCCCAAGTGTCGCCATATTTATTGTTTACATCATGCATACTGTCTGAGTTCTGTGTTGTGCCCTGTACTGGAATCCTCCAGTAATGCATAGTACATAGGCAAGTATGTGAACACATTACGACCTTCAAGTCTCAAGCAAGTCCCAAGTTACTGTGGTGAAAATCAAACAAGTCAAATCAATCAATAACAAGCCTCCAAAATGAACAACAATGTAAAGTGAGATTGCTAGAGTTGCACAGGGGAGCAAGATTCATCATGGTGACTCACTAATGCTACTAACTTCTCCTATAAAGAAACAAGTCAAGCATATTACTGAGACCATATCATATCAACCAAACCACAGAAACTGTTTGTAGCATACACTTGGCTCGGTTCAGCGGAAAACTGGATTACATCACCAACTTTGAAAACTTTATCGACCACTACAATCTGAGTCAAGATTTCAGTTGAACTGAAATTATAATTTAGCCATTTCAGATTATTTCTAATATGACAGTGACCATGAAGCATGATAAGCATCATCATCAACCATTGTTTATTCAGGGAAAAACTGACTGAGCATTAAGCTCTTTTAGAGCAGCCTGAGTTCACATCCATATGGGCTACAAGGATATTAAACATAAGATAAAACCACAATAATAGTGATAAAATAATAAAGAAATTCCCAAAAAAAAGAGCCATAGGCTAGCTAGGAGCACAACAATAAAAACAAAAAGTTAAATAGCAACAAATAAATAACAATTCTGCCCGGGAAGGAAAATATCCAACCATAACATCAAATTAAACCACAAAATTTAAGAAAAGTTTTAAAAAAAACAACAAAAAAACCCAATAATATCCAAATTTGTGTGTTTAGCATAAACTAACTACAACAACACTGCTGCAATGATTTTAAGAGAGTGGGCACACTATTCAAATTAACTGTGTATTAAAAAGGCATTTAATGCAGAGAAATAAGTGGTATGCCATAAATCAGCTAACGTTACACCTGTAACAATTTAGCCATGAGCAAGAAATGGTTATACCACCCCAAATTAGTCACCATGATTACATTACGATATGTCTTCTCAATAAAATACATGATCGATTTGAAGCCAAGTGTAACATAGCTTCAGAACCCAAGTCATTTCTAGCATGAACATAGCTTCAACTTAACATGAGCTTCTAGCCAGTCAACAAGTTAGCTAAGACATATTCACCTACCTTTTCTTGTGGGTTTTGTAGTGATAACCTTGCATACTGCAGTTTTCTTCTTACCACTGTCATTGACAAGATAATCCTTCAATCCAAATTTTATTATTTTGGGACTAATCTCCATGATAGGCCTCCACAGGGCCTCTGTTGGTCTGCTGTGTCCTAGTAGGTTGCCAGGTTTGCACGCATCACGTTTCAAAAACAAAATGTAACTTCTCAATATCTAGAAAAATTCAAGTATTTTTTTTAGAGATAATTTTTTGGGGCAGAGAGAGGGGATGACATGCAGCAAAGGGCCACAGGCAGGAGTCGAACCAGCAGCTGCTGCAGAGGACTGATAGCCTCAGCACATGGGGCGCATGCTCTACCAGCTGAGCTACAGGGGCACCCCAAAATTCAAGTATTTAAGAAATAAAATGTCAAGTCCTTTCAAGTCATCTGTCTCAAGTCAAGTCTCATGAGTACCAAGTCAAAGTCTTTTAAGAATGTTACACAAGCAAGTCTCAAGTCCTCGAAAATGCAACTCTAGTCTGACTCCATATAGTCATGTGACTCGGGTCCCCCAGCTCTGCTACACGCAGTTTTCGGGAGCTGCCGATGGCCGACTTTATCTCACTGTTTTAACGTTTCACCTCTTTCCTGTCCCCGTCTGCTGTGTCCTGTTGTCCCCGATGTCATTGTCCTTGTTGCCGCTGTAAACCGCCTCTATACTGTATCCCCTGTCATCAGCAGTCTCAGAGTCTGTGTCTGTTCCAAGTTTAGTTTCCAGCCATGTTCTGCTGCAGAGCCCACTTGAGCTGAGCCTGCTGCCCACACTGACTCCCCCTGTGATACAAGGTCGCAATCTAGGCAGAGTTCAGTCAGCCTTATGAAATTGAGCTCTAATGTTTCTATATTGATCAGGATGAGTCCAGGTGCAGGAAAAATGTCAAGAAACGGAAACATCAAGGCTTACTCTGGCGTCTTTTACCTCCCGCTGATTGCCAGAATAGCTGTGACCGCCAGAGTGCACATTTTTCCTTTAATAATTTCCATACGTCTCACAAGGATTGAGAAAATTGCTGTCATGAGTGGTATACAGACATATGCTTTTCCCTCCATTCTAAAGTCACCCTCATTTTTGTTTACTCTTGCTTTTCCAGTTGCCAAACAAACACAGCAAATTGGTCTTAATCAAAACATGGTGAAAGTGTAAATGATTTTTGAAAGCAGCCTGCTTGTCTAACTCGAGCAGTAATCCTATTTGAAACATGTGACATTAAGTAATGTTTAGCATCTCTGTGTACTCTAATTCCCTGTGTACTCTAAACCTCCTCTCTCTCTCTCTCTCTCTCTCTCTCTCTCCATTCCGCTCTTTCTCTTTCAGCCTCTCATCTGTGCAGCCTCCCCCGGCCATGGCCATTAATTAGCACCCGCTTATAGAAAACAGATGACTTTTAATAAATTAGGGTCATGTTTTGAGTCGCTTTAATACTTCCATTCCTGTTCCTAAGCAGCAACATGAAAGCATTCCCCTGCCAGTTCAACCCAATGGCCAAAATTCACAGAGATTTGAGAGTGGCAGGACAGCTGGGTAAAGAACACACACACAGACACACACACACACATCCACAGGTCCTGAGTTTTCCTGGCCACCACATCTTTTCCTTTTTCCCATGCTTAGTCCCTTGTTTTGGTAGCCAGGCAGGCTGATTCATTACACTGGAGCCTACATTTACCATAATCAGTGCCTCTATCTAGGGCAGTTCCTCATAACCGTTTGAGCACTCAAGATTAAGCCCAGGCCCATATCTTACCTTAACCCGGCCTTTCCCCTGGAGTCAACTCCTTCCAGACATTTTGTGGTTTCATCTCAAGTTCTCCACTTCAGGGAGATTTTCCTGATTAGTGTCACAGAGCTCAGTGAATAAAAATGGCAGAGACTCCCCACCCACACCACCACTACCTCCCTTCTTCATAGTGCCAGGCCTTCAGCCCCAAATCCTCACAGTCTTCAGTCATTTACATCTATAGGATTTGTCATGCATGGCTTGCCCCAGTTCTGGTCCTAACCAGGAGCAAAACAACTGCAACGCTAATCCACCTTGAACAAGTCTCTCCCAATGTCACACTGTATTCTTAGAAAAGTTTCATTACACTGGAGCTGTGTGGCCTCCCCTATTTTTTCCCCCACTCTCTCCTGGCACATTCAGAGGCATGAGCATGAAACTCTGTGTAACATCTCAGTTGGACGCCAGCCCAATAACCACTGAAGGATTTATGTGCATAGGTGTTCCCTTCAATGCTAAACAAAGGCAAACAAACACAAGCTAGTTCTTGTAAAAGGGGCTTACCTGCAAACAGTTCTTGTGTAATTTAATGCATCTCATAAATCAGTGTTTTCACTTTTCCTTACTTGTGCATCAGCGACAACTCTATTACTGAGTCATTACTCCATTTATTTTATTTGTAATCTGGTGAACTGGTGTTCTGCTTCTGCACTCTGTCGCTTTCTATCCTTTTGAATTTTTTTCAAGAAGAAAAATGGCTTTCATTTCACAAGAGGAGTGGGTGGGGGCTCGGTCCTCTGAGTACGTTTTTACTGCACTTGGTCACTAACAGCACCAACTGAACCGGTTTTCTCCCTTAATGAGACAGAAAATCTTTTGGCTCATGCTGAATATGGGTACTCATTCTTACTGGCCACCTTTGGCTTCATGCTTTTGGCAATTCATAATACAACAAACCATGGGAATTAGCTTTAACTGCATAAGCCATTGACATTTGACTTGGTTTACAAAGCATCATACAAGTTTCTGTATCTGTACCACAGTATCACTCGAAAAAGGAGCCTCCACATGTTCCTGATTGACGTAAGGAAAGCAGCACTAAGTAACTAGATTTATATTAGTTATTTTACCTCCTCTACAGTGGCCTTGTGGTTACAGAACACTCACAGGTTAGATCCAACCAACTAAGCCCACAAACGCTAAAGGGTACCTTGTTCGTCTAGATGAGATGTGAGGGGCCATGACAAAACACTGTTATCTAACAACCTGGGATGAGAATGGGTTGGTCGCACACACAACCTTCACCTAGGAGACACAACCTAACCAGATGACACAGATCTTTTCTTTTCCTAATCTAACCAAGTCGTTTTTGTGACTAAATTTAACCAAACTTCTGTTTCACGTTAACCCCAAGTTAGAAAAGCTTTATCGTTGGGAAGGCTTTGCGTTTTGCACTCAGGCACTAAAGGGCACCTTGTGCGTCCGGTTGCTTTTCTTCTAAAATATTGAATAGGCATTTCCATAAAAGAGCATATATCATCAGCAAGCCTATCCTTAGTAAGGGTCAAAATAAAAACAATATTTAAAAAAAAAACACCTGTCAATCAAAATGTCATCAACTGAGACACCAAACACAAATGTGCTCCAGTCCTATGTTATGTTTACACACATTAAATTTTTTTCTATTAAATATTAGTATTTTTTTCTGACTTGAAACAATGGTATGTTAGAAAATAATTAGTGTCAAATCTTCATAGATCATGTCTTTTATACTTCATTTGAATAAAATACTATATGAAAGAAATCGATCATGAATAGATGTTTAACCTGTCAGGAGAATGCAGCTTTGCCGTAGTCATATTAGTTCAGGCTGTACAACATGTACTGTATGTTTGATTTCAAAGAACAAAAATAAACAAAGTCTTCTGCCAAAAAGAAGGCACATAAATTGAGTATACTGTATGCCCTCCATGTTGGTGGGAGCTGGTAGCTCCTCACTGCATTCTCTGAAGCTGTATTAAGTATTGCATGCTTCCTTCTGTGTGAACAGAGCACATTCCTGCAGCCTCCTGTTCCCCGCTGCTGCAGAGGAGGGGAACTTTAACTGCTCTGCGTGGCATTTTACAAAGGAGGAACACACACTTTCAGTCGTTAACTTCGTCTTTTTACTGCCCTAAAGTAGCCAGGAGAGAAAGGTGCCATATGCAGGCTTTCTCATTGTCCGTGTCCGCTGACTATTTTACACATATGGTAAAGTGGTTTCAAGAATTCAGGGCTAAGCTAGCTAAGAATTTGAGCAGAGACTTTTTAAAATTTTTTTTAGAGATGCAGAAATGCCTGCACCGACACCGACTGTATCTAATCAGATAATTTCTGCCGTTGAGGAAGTAAGTGAGAGAAACATGATGAGGTGCATAAGGCACAATTGGAGGAATGGGTGCAGCTCTACACCAATCAGATAACCCCGACCAACCCTCTCCTCACCCTCCTGGTCATCACATCGCCTGTTGGCAGCCCCTCTCCTCCACACTAAACAAATATACAACCCAGTCTGGTCCTGTTTTGCTTCCTCTCCCTCCTGTGAAACCCTCCATCGTCTCTGATGCCCTTGACTTTGTCTTCAATGCTAATTCTCTGAGGTTAGGACAATAAACACCGCGCTGATGGGCCCAAACCCAGCGGAGACCACGCTTCCTGTCTACACACTGGGAGAAAGAACAGAGGATTGGCAGGAAAGAAGGTCAGGGAGATGGAAAGAAAAGATAGATGAGGCAGAATAAAATGTGGAAAGAGAATATGTGCATGGGTAAAAAAGCAAAAAATGGGGGCAAAACAGGGGATAGGAATGTGGTGATCAACTGTCGTCGGCAATCGCTTTTGTAAGGCTTTCTTTTGTACCAGAACAGTCTGGTGAAATAGCTATAAACAAAGTCACTCTCTTCATCTTTGTCAGTACTGGACCTCCTAGAAACAACCACTGGTTTTACCCTTTTGCCTTGAACAGAACCTTGAAGTCATTTCCAGCATTTATTATTGCTCAAACAACTGAAGCACATTTGGCTGCAGATGAATTAGTTGTTGGATTTATGTTTGTCTTTCAGAACACATAGCTGAATCCTACTTCTGTCTGGAATTCCTACATGAATTCCCACACACTTAAATTCCTTTAATGCTTCGCGAGTACATTTTAAAAATATTTTAGCTTCAACTATGCTCCAGCTTATTTTTGGATAGATGTAGATAGCATCCACTTTTAAAAGGACAATTCACCCCAGAATTAAAAATACATATTTTTCCTCTTACCTGTAGTGCTATTTATACATCTAGATTGTTTTGGTGTGAGTTGCTGAGTTTCGGAGATATTGGCTGTTCTCTCCAATATAATGGAATATAAAGATGACATTTTATGACAAAATACATTTGAATACAATACATTTGAAGCAATGTCTCTTTCCAGAAATCATGACCCGGTTACTCAAGATAATCCACAGACCTTGTTGTGAGCAGTTTCATGTCGGAACTATTTTCTTTCTCTTTCACCATGCAGAAGGAAGCGCACATCTACGCATGTATGAGTTGCTCGCTAAAGTCAAAGCTCCGCCAAGGCCTTTGATCTCACCCTGTCATGAGCACAAGCCTCTCGTCCTGAGTAGATGCATGTTTCCTTCAGCACAGTGAATCAGTTTAGTTCGTTAAAAAAAAAAAAAGTTCCTACTATAAAACTGCTTACAACAAGGTCTGTGGATAATCGTGGGTAACAGGGTCATGATTTCTGGAAAGAGACATTGTTATTGAGTTTTTCAAATTTATTTTTTTTACACTTTGAGCACCAAAGAGGAAGTGCCATCTAGTTCCATGACATTGGAGAGAAGGCAGACATCTTCAGAGCCGATATCACCAAAATAATACCAAAGTAATCTAGATGGATAAATAGCACTACAGGTAAGAGGAAAACTATGTAATTTTGAAGTGTGAGCTCAAGCATGTGGCAGGCTCTGTGTTACAGGCTGCCTCTGTCTCTCCCTGTCTCTGTCTTTTGGACATCTGGCTGCAAGCATCTTTAGAATTCCATCAATACCACAGCAAGGGGGGAAACCCCACCGCTGAAAAAAGCAGCCTCAGCAGTCTGAGTCGAGGCCAGCTCATTTTGACTCCAACAAACTCTCAGTCATCTTGTAGAGCTCTCTGAGCTATAGATCTGGCCCTGCCAAGAGTAGGGGAGCCATAGGAATGAGGGGTGAGGTGCAGAGAGGGAGCTCATTTCTGTCCCAGTAAAAACCAGGGGGTGTGTAGGAGGGATTGTGTCCGTCTTTGAATGGCATCTAGGCAGGTCCAGCTGCTGTGCTTCATCTCGGCAATTTGCTCTAATTAACTCTCTAGGCTCTCTGGGTGTTCCAAGACACTTTCACACGCTGGCACTCCATCGGATATCCCTCATCACCACATCATAACCGCACACACTCAAGGGCACACACTAAGATCTACCTGGGAACTAAAGTAGTAGTGTGAAGCTTCAACCCCACTGTTAAAATGGAGGCTGTACAAGAACATGGGTTTGTGTGCCTGTGTGTGTGTGTGTGAGTGATGTGTGGAGGTTGTTTGTAGCCAGGTCTCCACGGGCCTCTGCAGCCCGTGGCTCCCACTCTGTTCGAGCTTCACCATGTGTTGCACACATGTTCCCATCAGCCCAGTGAATTAGTCTTTGTGCAGAGCAGCATCCCTCAGAGCAGTTACTGTAACTCCCCTCGTTACAAACACTGACCTGGTTCACCTTTCCACCTGGGTGAAAGCAGCTTCACTCCAACATGCTGGACAAAGTGGGTGCATGTGAAACGGGTGTAAGGGGGATTATGGGACAGTCCTGTGACTCCTGCTGTGCCATTGCTCATCCCCGCAGTGTGTGGGCCAAGTTGACTCGCAAAGGCACAGCAGGGCAGGCAGGGACGGCTGCTGCTCAGAGTAACAGCTGCTGAAACTGGAGATGAAACATTCCACTACTACTTCCCATAAACAAGACTGAGATTTACATTTTGTGACAAAAGAAAAAAATATTGGACCTTGCTGCAAGCATACAGTATGTGTCTTTAAGTAACCCTAACCCATAATTCATGCCTTTACAACTCATGAGGGAGTGGTTGAAAGGTCAAAATGCCCAAACTGGAATTAATTATACTCTACAGCAAATGTTATAAGAAAAACAATCTTCACTGATAATAATTTGAAGCATCAGGAATTCAGTCAGGGTCCAACGCAGAGCTGCAAGGAATTCAGTGGATGTTATTCATTACGCTAACGTGTCTCCTCGCTTCCCTCACTCGTGTCTTTGTGAGAGAGAGAGATGTGAGGGGCTAGGCTGATGCCCTGGAGTCATCATTGGGGAAGAGTCAAATCATAAGCTTATGGGAAAACGACCCTGATTCTCACTTGATTTTTTTACCTCAGTGAACCATTTCCTAATGAGTTTATGGTCTGGGTCACTAGTTTCAAGTCTTCTTCAATTGTTCATTTTGTAAATTACGATCCCATTTTGAGTCAAATACACTAAGCAGGGTATGGTTTAGGGCCCATATAAAATATCACCAGAATTCAAAGGGAGCTACAAATATATTGGGGGCAGCTTATAACCAGTTGCCCTGTAGCGAACTGGATTGTGCCTGGACTGCGACCTTGGATCACAGAGGGGAATCGCTGTGGGCAACTGGGCTCAGCTTCCTCCCAGTGAACATGGCTGGAAACAAGAATGGGACCGGACACAGCCTCTGAGACCAGTGGAGGCCAGTTTGATGACAGGGGATAAAGTACAGAGGTGATTTACAGCGGCTCCAGTGAGGACTGTCACTGTCTGTGACAACAGAACACAGGCTGGGACAGGAGAGAGGTGAGAGAGATAGAGTCGGCCACCATAACTACCGAAAAAATGTAGAGCCAGGATGTTTCCTCTCAATTTACTCATTAAAATAAGGATTTATTGTTAGCAAACGAGAGGTGAATGTGTGAACGATGATTTAACACGGCAGTTAAGCTCGTCTTGATTCGGTAAAAGAGAGAAAGTTGAATTCGGAAGGTGTGCGGTTGTATTTTTCAGTCTAGGAAGGGAAATAGGTGTAAGAATATTTCCTTTCTTGACATTTTTTGAGTTTGTTTTGTTTAATTAAACTAAAGGCTAAGATAGTTTGTGAAATTTAAACTTGCCGTACATATACATCTCCCAGCTGAAGCTAAGGAGGGCTATCAGACTATCGCAGCTAGAGGTACAAAGTGGTATTGCGAGACAGGACAGGCTAGCTGGTTAGCACGCTAACCTCAATAGATATCTCTGCAACACAATACAGAGATGTCTTTGACATAACGTCAACACTGTGGTTTTATTCACATTCTGTTAATAATGTTAGTTCATTTTTTGAATGTTTTAAACTAAAATTCTGGCCATATCTCACAAATTGCACCTTTAAAGAGGCCATATTGCACATTTTGGGGTTTTCCATTATCTTTAGTGTGTTACATATCTTTTTGTGCATGTATGAGGTCTGCTTAGTTGCAAAGCCCAAATTCCATGGCAAAGGGAGCTCCTTACTCCCACAGAAAACACTGCCCCTGAAGTGCCTCAAATGCTTCATCAGTAGTTTTGCCTTTACTTCCATGACTTTGTTACATCACTATGTCACACTTTGCATAATGCATGCCTTACAAGTAGTCTGGCACGCCCTTGGGCAGAGCTGTAATTTGGCACGCCCTGACCGGGAAGAGTTTTGTTAGAGGTATCTATGTCCATGTCCCACCATGTCCATGGTGTTTTTAGCTGCTCAGGTAGCCTCTGGGAACTGAAATACGGTTATGGTAAGGGGGTATGACATTTCGGACACACAAACTAAGCAGTTGACCAATCACAATAGAGCGGGCCAGCTGACCAATCAGAGCAGACTAGGCTTTTGGGAGGGGGGCCTTAAAGAGACAGGAGCTAAAAGAAAGTGTTTCACAGAGGGTGAATAGGGTGCTGCTGCAATGGACAGTGTTTTTTGAACATTAGAACTTAACTTGAAAATGAGCATAATATGGCCACTTTAAGTCATAAATCAAAAACGTAAGTCTGTTTTGTAAATAATCATCGTGGTCACTTCTGCAACACATGCAGAACTGCT
>JBBPCS010066615.1:0-17017 GCA_037974645.1 Hollardia meadi
CCCATTGAGAACATTTTGTCCTTGTATGCAAATCACCAAGTCTGTATAGCAAATGTGAATGATGATGATGATGATGACGGGAAAAAAAGACATACAAAAAACCTGTGGGATAGTTGTGTATAGTTTACTCCTATGTGTACCCACTTTGTCTCAGCCAACCTACTGCTTCTACAAAAGTTAGTGACTCCCTGTCTCCGAAAATGCTTGACAGTCCGTGCTCAGAGTGCAAGTTGTTTCGATATAATTTGTATATATTGATTCCATAGTCCCGCATCTATGTACATGACAAGTGATAGTCAAGCTTGCAAGACCATTTGGTCAATTATATGAGGAATTTTCTGCCAGAGAACTCTTAGAAGGTCAGGTGGAATGGTGTGTGTCAATCACCCATGGCTCACCTATACAGTGATGTGAATAGAGGGCAGATTTTACAGAGTCAGGTGGGTGTGTGTGTGTTTAAAGTACCTCTGTCATGAATGACCGCACACTCACCTGACCACTAAAACTGCCCCATTGAGAACATTTTGTCCTTGTATGCAAATCACCAAGTCTGTATAGCAAATGTGAATGATGATGATGATGATGATGATGATGGGGTTGATGGGGAAAAAAAGACGTACACTATTCTAATAATTATTATAACTATTCGCAAGTTAAGCAACTGTTACTTGTGATGCCTTGTCACATATTGTGTTTCTGATCTTGTTAATCTTTGTAGAAATTTTTTTCTTTTATGTTGTTTTATTTCTGCAGGTAAAGAAATGTTGAATTCATGACCTTGACAGGATTTAATACTGTGAAATTCATTCCAATAAAATCGCTGTAATCCCAGGATCCACCAGTGGGTTCAGTTTAACTTTGGTAAACTTTGACATGCAAATTTTTGCCATGGATAAACCAAACTATGCTGACCTTTGAAAGCATGAAGAGTCTAAACTAGGAGAAGCTATCTTAGCTAGCTGTTGCACTATTCACTTCCCCTGTTGAAGTAAAAACTTCCACAAATAGCAGTTTGCACACAGTCAATGGTACAAATAAGAAAAACTGTTTTATGAAGAATATGTACACTTGTAATATTCAAGGCTTTAAAGTGGATTTCATTACTTGTTTTTCAGATTCAGGCGGAGTCTCGCAGAAGCTGCACCTTGAATCAGAGCTGATTGAATTTACTCCCAGTCTTCTGAACCTCTTTCACTTCAAGGGCGAACCACAGGGTTGAGGTTGCAGGCTACCCAAATCAAGGTATCCTTTAATGAGTATTACGTTTGCTAATATTTTCATTTAGGGATTTTGTGATCAAGGTGCTGGAAAATCATTTGCTTATTACTTAAATCTACAGGGGGTAATGTTAGCCTGTGAATTTCTCCAAAAAAAGAAAGAGTTTAAAGAGTGTAAAATGATTGCATACCTTTTAAATTAGTTTGTACTGTATATACTCCGTACTAACGTAACCTTACGTTCTATCTCACATAGGCTCCGCCCTTTACTGGACTCTATGTGTACAGAGGGTGGAGCCCGATAAATGACCGCCCTGCCATGACCAAAATCGGCCCACCAAGGATCTGGTCATTCTAGTTAGCAACAAAACTAAACTAAGAAGTTAAGTGACCATTAACATGCTCTGAGGCTTATTAATTTAGAGTGTTTTATTTTTCCTCTTCAATTACTTTTTATTGAACAAAATGTTGTGGACGGATCCTGCAACAGGACAAACACTCACGCACACTGTGTTTAAATCACTTATTAGACAGGTGTGGTGGAGAGAGACAAGAGCATGGAACATGGAGCAAAACAAAAAACATCAACAACACATGACCTGCAAATAATTCTAAACCTCTCTGTACCCAACCAAAATTGATAATCTGTGTTTTAAAGGTTGGCATGAATAATTTTTAATCTCATAAAACTGCTGTCTTCTTGTTAGAAAGAGCATTTTGCTACTTATCCCTCCACACACTCCTTGATTAGATTACGTGTTTTCTATTCAGCTTTATGAATAAGATAAATATGTTGCCCATTACACAAACAACCATTGCAAGAAATAGGTCAACTTTATTTTGGAGTGGAAGAACAGCACCTTCTATTGGTTGTGTCTCCAAGTAATGATGATTAAAAATGTAAATGCGACACATTCAGTTGGATCTTTAAAAGTTTCAAAGATTTGCGTTGGTGTTTTCAGTGTTTGTGTCCAAAATTCTCTCATATCTGTGTTTCTGTGACACATTGTTTTTCAGCCAGTCAAACCTGAAAATATTCTGGCTACATGTTTATCATTTATACATTTATACCCGTTTTTACTTTTGGAGGGGTGTACTTAAAAAGTGCTTAAATGTGCATTTGGATTATGGATTTTTGCCTTTGCTCATTTTAGATTTGTTTGCCCTTAGTTGGACCGTTCTTGGTTTTGACCCTCACCTGCCAAACGCCCTGTGAGTTTACCTTTGTCTAATAAATCAGTAAATTTAACCTGTTCTGCCTCCTGCGTCTGCACCTGGGTCCAAACCCTCTCTAGTGTTTTTGGCAAGTACCCTGACAGAACCCATGCTTTAAACATTCACAACAAGATCTAAGGCAGTACATTGTTCTATTACAGAAGGGGGATGAAAAGGGGTTATGTGTTATCTTAAAATCTATTCTAAATAATTGAATAATAAAAAAAAAGAGAACCAGTGTAGAGGGTAAAAAAGACATAAAATGATTCATATTGAATAATAACAGAAAGCAGGAACATCATCACTGATGAAATTAATAGAGGACCACATCACTAAATTTCTGAATCCTGAAAAAAAGATGGCATGTCCTGAAGATTAACAGATCAATTTTCCTGACACAGAACAAATTATTTATATATTGAACACCTGAAGCACATTCTTAAGCGTCAAACTTTACGATCATGTTGCAATGGGAGCTGCTCTGCTTATTCTACAATTATGAAACACTGTGAACCAGTCCATAAGAATCCATAAGCACGAAAACACGTAGCCTTCACAGCACTGTGAAAAAGTGATGATTTTTAAAAAATGTTTGCAGTTCAGAGAAGGTGGTTTTCTAAAAGCTTTAACAGGAAGCTGTTAAAACCCCCACTGCTGAACAGGGAAACCGCAGATGTCAGCTGGTTCTCTTTTCCTGTAATGCTAGATGAGGTTCTGTATGAGTGTTTCTGTGCAGACCTGCATTTGTTTTCAGAAAGACTTTCATTCATCGTGACTCTGCTCGCTGCTTTAGCACCTGAGCTTATGTTTTGGCCAAAATTCTCATCAAGAAACCAATGAAGATTTGTATTGTTAATCAACCTGTTATTCTACATGAGAGTTTCACCTAAAGCTCCACTATGGTAACCCATGGAAGCACGGACATCAAATACACCCCACAAAATAAATGTATTGCATTGATGAAAAAAACCTGTTGATTCTGCTTGTTCATATTCTCTGTATTCTTAAGATTCTGGGATTGAAATTGAAAGGGTTGTTTTTTTGGTGGTAGAGAAAGTTAAAATCAAATAAGTTTAAGAATTAATTAATATATTTGATATTTTTACATGATGATAAAGCACAAAATATTCCCAACATTAAAAGGGTTCAACATCTGGGCAGCGTTAATGCATGTCAGTAAATTTGGCATGACAGATTGTGGTCAAGAAAACATCAACCATCTTCATGGGGATCATGAATATCTACTTTCATGCAAATTTTTAAGATTTTGAGATAATGGCAGTACAAGAGAGAGTTAATTAAAACTATTGGAATAAATACCCATACAGCATTTCCCATTGATCTGATGAGCTGTGCTTTATCCAGAAGGAATCAACTTTAATAAATGTGTATCTTCCAAGTCATATTTGCAGTTAAATGTTAAATAGGTGAAGTCATATCTTCTCCACATCGATGTGTAGGATTTTGTAATGAAACTCTTCATTTAAACAACAGAAAAGTATGATCACTAACATAGTCTATACCCATTTAGAATCCAAATACTGTAAGATGTTAAGTATTTATGAGTGTTGTGAGTGATGTGTCAGTCCAGTCAGTGGGATGAAAACAGTTTTACTGCTTGTCTAAAATCAGGAAATCCTATTGAACTTCCTGTCAACACACACACACATACTCGCAAACAACGTAAACGCAGACTGTCAAAGAAGAAAGTCTTGGTTTTACAGGAACAAATGGTCGAGATGAGGACTTCTGCCATACAAATTTAAAGGTAAAACAAATACCTTCAGTAACATACCGGTATAATAGTGACAATAGTGAAAGTATAAAGCTGTTGTGCTGTATTTCATTTAATAACGACAGAACCCAAAATACAATGTGGAGATATTTTAGCTTCATCTGTAGCTTCTGTTCAGCCACCACTGGCCGTGACAGGGACTGGATGTTCAGCGACTATTTCATAAAAGTTTAGCTGTACATTGTAAAAGATTATAGTGAAAGTTGAGATTTAGTGATAGTTGTCATTTGTCGCATTTGTTGATTGTTTATGTTTAAAATAATTTGAAAGGGACATTAATTAGTAAGCAAAGTAAGCAAAGTGAAACCACTTAAGGAAAATATGTTATGTATTAATACATAACATTATATCTTTCACATACGGTCTTCCTGATTCAGAGCACAACATGAGCTGTTTCCTGATATAATGGGAATCCCCACAAATCTATATTTGACATTTTAAAACATTCAGTCATGGTGGGAATTTTTGCCCACATGTGATAAAATACAAACTTAAGACTACGCATTTCTATACTTTCTATACTTGTATTACATGACATTTACAGTATGACTGAAGTGTATACTAGCCACTGTTATTAACTAACAGTAACAGAAACACCTGCTGACCCTACTCACTGCAATCACTGAACAATTAGTTGTTCATTTAAGGAGACCTGTCTTATTTTCTTTGCATATTCACTATTGCTTTTTAATAATGCAAAAGCATTTCCTATCGATTACTCGATTAATCGCTGAAATAACAATTACTAAAATAATGGATAGCTGCAGCCCTACTCACGATACTGTCTGCTGTAGTTATCTAGAGGTGAAATCTCTGAAACCATGACAGCTTGTAAGCCAAGACAGAAACTTTAATTCAGAGGGTGGGTGGTACAGTTATATTTTTATTAAAATATTTATTATTCTATAAAATATTTTATTGGGAATTTTTCTTTGAATACACCTCCCAGTCGGGCTGGGTGATAAAACAATCTCAATAGACATGTTTCGTCGATAACAGCCTCCCACACAGCAGAAAAAATGCAACAAGCAGTCAGTGTACTGCCTCTCTGCCTCTTGTCTCTGCTTATCGCCTGCTCTGGTTTTGGATATTAAGATAGTCTGCCAATTATGCCATCAGTCGGTTCCAATCAAGACAGGAAACAGCAAATCTTTACCATCAGCTGAAAAGTACCATCCCAGCTACCACACTGTTATTGTAATAATTTACAAGGCAAGCTCACTTTTTTATTTGTTACAGTATGAAGCATGTGCGTTATGTTTAACGTTTGCATTTAGCCGAGATGTTGTATATATTCTTTTTATTGCAAGATATATTCTAAACCGAGTCATGTTTGCACGAGTTAAATGTTTACATAATGTTTTTCTCATTTTTATGTTAAATCTAAGGTTTAACTATAACCTTTGGTTTCTTCAGGCTTCAGTCATCGGGAAACTGTTCAAACTGGCAGCAAATTATATATTGTGATAAATATCGAGCACGAACAGGAATGAGAATCGCAGAGCACTCTGGGGCGGTGCCGCCATTTTTGGAGGATAGCGTATCAGCTGTCATTATCCATCGCTGTCACCGCTCATTTGTCATCTGTTAATCGTTCATGATCAGAAATATGTGTAAAGCGCATGTGGAAGACAAATGCGGATATAAAGAGCTCTCAAGAGATGCAAAGGAGCAATACATTACAAATTTTAAGTTAATGATAGGGTTAGGGAGAGCTATGCTAATTGAATGCTAAAAAAAATCTTGGCTAGTCATGCATAATTAATCAACTGGTATCTAGCAAAACAAAAAACACGTAACTTTAACCTTCCTTTGTGTGATTTTGTGTTTTGAATTATTCACTGTGTAGTGTTTTGTGTTTGTTTAGCAGGTCTTTTTGGCACCTTTCCTAAACAGCTAGTTAAAGACACTGTTACCCTTGTAGATACAGTTATGCCAAGATCCTAAGCAATAGAATTATATGTAGACTCTCACTGTGTAGCCTATCACATAACATGGTGTAACCTACACCAGGTGTTCTCAGCCTTGTTAAGGCCCATTTCTGATTGTCAACAAATCTCTGAGGACCACCTTCCTAAATTAAAGACAGAAAAATCACAACATGACCAAAAAGCTAGCTAGTTCTGAAGGACTGTTTGCTAGCCGTTATCTAGAGTGGTGGGACGAGATGTTAAAAATGTAACTGGTCATTGAAATTATGCATTTTAACTTGGCATTTTTATTTATGTGAATTATTGAGCACCTTTAGATATAAAAATGTATTATTAATTTTATTACAGTACAATAATAGTAACAGTAATCTAACCATTTGGCTGTACTACTGCCTCGATGCCCACTAGATGATGCTCTGAGGCCCGCTAGGTTGAGAAAAGCTGGTCAACATAACAAATAGTCACTTTTACTCTGTCTGTCTAAGTCCTGCATTCACAGTGCCTCAGCATGATAAAAAAAATTTCTTGTTTTTGGTCGTGGGATTGACCGTGACCATGTTGAGACTCGAGTTTAATTGAGTTACAATGACTTGAACGGGTTGAAACTACCAAGCTAGGTGGGTGGTGTATGAGCACATGTATAAACTGGTATCCTGATATATTTTTCGCCAAATGACAGACAACAAGAAAGTCTAAGCGTACGGTCACGCATACACAAAATGAACACTGGCATATTCTAACTTCACAGCAGCGCAGGCCAAAGTAAACACCATCACCAGAGAGTTGGTTTTGTGAAATTGTTGTGAAGTCCAACAGCCAATCATTGCTGTCTCTATGGTATTTTTAACGTCTAAATAATATTAAAGCTCTATGATTATCTATTACATTTCGGAAATGTTCATTAGCTTTAAGTTAAAGATGTACACTTTTAAATCATTTTAGTTGGCACTATCAAGTGAAGAAAAATTTGCACAACACAGGGAGTGCATTAAAAATGATGCGGCTGCAAGAGAAGCATATCTTGCAAAAAGAAAAGAACAGTAATGCATCTTGATAATCTTTAAGGATAGTCTGTATGTCAGTAGTTTTCTTCTTTTTTTTGTTGCAGTTAACAGTAGTCAGACCTTTCTGATTTTTAAATTAATATGCTGGTTTATTAGTCCTCGTTATGTTTAGGTTGCAAAATAGATTCAGGACCCAAAAGCAGAAACAGATAACAGTTTTCTGAAGAGGTTATTGTTAGTTGGTGTTACTGATCCTTGTGGATGTAGATGGAGAGTGATATCCAGGAGGGAGATGACCCGAGCTGAGTAATGAGGTAGGTGGACTGACTCGTGGACGGGCAGGCTGACAGGATGATCCGCGGTGTGGCAGGTAGGCAGACTGACAGGAGGATCTTGCCAGGGAGTATGAGGCTGGAGTGCAGACAACGTGGGCAGGCAACAAGAACTCTGAAAAGGAAACGTAGGTTACCAAGGAGCACACGAAAATACACAATGAGAAATACAGTAACTTACTATGAGATGGGAGCGGCCAAGATTTCTACCACGAAGCTGACTGAACAATCCGGCGATGACTGCAAGGAAGACTGGGGTTCTTATACTGGAGCTGATGAGTAGATGGTGAGAAGGGAAACCAGGTGCATCAGGTGAGTGGAGCCGCACCCACGACGAATCACAGACTAACAAACATAGAGGAGGGAGTGGAGACAGGCAGGACATGAAAAACAGAGAACATGGAAAACTACTGAAGCTGAAGCTGTGAGAGCTGTTCTTCCTTTGTCGAGATGAGAACAGTCGCTTACTGCCAGGGAGAAAGGATACAATCACACAAAACAAAAACAATAGAGGTGTGTTTTAGTTAAACCCCTCACTGACCTCCATGTGCAGTATAATTCTGAAATGAAAAAGTCCTACATGCGGTCGGAAGCAGGCCTCAGTCCATACGCGTGTCTTATGCAGCAGCTGGCTCACAGTGAATGCCACCATCTCTGCATCCATTCAGCATTATGAGAGAGCTGTGTGGACCCCCTTGGAAGCAGTGCGAAAGGGATGGACAATTCCAGTTTGTCTCCCACAACTGCACATGTGATGAGTGATGGCCCAGTCACTCAGTACCGAAATAAGAAGAATTTGCATTTGCCAAGGACCATCCCCTTCCTCTCAAGCTTCCAGCAGGTTACCTGGAACTTCTCTGAGAAGTCCAATTGAAAAGGTGCCCCCTGATAGATTTGGTGGTACAGTAAAGCACACTCTGCTGTCCCAAGGAGGTGGCATGTCCAGACCCCAGATGACTAACAGAAAGCAGATCTGATGTCAAGTTCTTCTGGGTGAGTCAGGAGGACATCAGAAGATTTGATGGACCAGTCCCTGAGGTTGTGCAGCAGTTGGGAAGAAAATATGTGTTCACCTGCCTTGCTGACATCATTTTTTACTATATCTGATGTGCTCAAAGTGATCCTCACAGCATGGTATAAATTACAACACAAAGGGAGCTCCCAACCTTGAGCATTCTTGTCGTTGTGTGCCACAGTTGTGTGTTGGAATAAAACTCAGAAAGACATTCCCTTGTTTGTGAGTTCGGAATTTAACAGAAATTGCCATCACAATCTCAGAGCCAGAGTCTTGTAATTCATGGCACACATGTCTAACTCATGCAGTGTTTTAGTACACGCAACTGAAATGGGTGTTGACCTAATATTTCAAAAGGTTTTGAAATATTTTGTAATGAGTTCCAAAGTCCTTCAAGTATTTTTAATCAAACTGAATGATTTCATTGTTGTTAAATCACAGTCCTTTTTTTTAGCATGTAGTTATTATATACTGTCACTATTTAATGTTTGACAATCTTGAGATACTTTTTGATGAATGCATTTAAAATGACCTTTTTCAGTGGACTTCAGTTGATGATTCTTTTTAACAAACTGAACCATGGCTTATTTTTTGTTCAGTCACAATCCATTGCAGTGTATCTAATCAATGTATTGCACTGTAGACTAGTTGTTGATCTAATATGATGTGTGATGTATCCTGTTTTTGTGGCACAACTAATAGTCGTCAGGCAGTGCGACCCGGTAAAATATGAATTTAAGAATTCCAGTTGATAATAGATTAGACTTAGCAAATGATTTATAACTATGATGTGAATAGCTACTGTATTGAATGTATTTCTTTGTATATTTGTATAATTATTTTTTCTGTCTTTAAATGTAAAATCGAATACTAAAGATGCTAAATAACTTGTTAATAGAATGCAGTAAGGGGCGTGTCCAGACTTTCTCAATTAAGGGTGGCCCAACTGAACATTTTTATACATTTTATTTATCACAATTTACATTTTTGACTTCAGTTTTACAGCGTTATCACCTCCTGTTGCCAAAAATTTCCAAATGCAAATTTAACAAGAAACAAAGCAAATTTAAATACTAGACAAATATTTGTTTATTTTCCTGAACTTTGTAATATCAAGCAATGGATCAAAACCTCAAGAATAGAATGTTATATAATTTTTCAAGATAATCCAACACAGTCATTTGCATTTGAAACTGACACCCTAACCTAAGTGTCCCTTTTACTGTTACAGCTGTCTAATAATAATTGCAAGTCTGTTGATTTGGTCCTCAGGAGTATCCATGGATCTCAGTGAGGAGGAGTTGGCCCCTCTGGTGATCAGAGACCGTGGAGGCAGCCAGAGGTCCAGTTCTAGCACTGGTCCCAGTTTACAAGTACACCTCTACTTCGTCCCAAACTCAAAGGAAGCAACAACAATAAACATTTCATCTGGTCAAATCTCTGCTGAAAATGTCTGTGTCCAAGCAGGCAAAAAATGTGGTAAGATTTCAGACTAACTGAAGGCTTCTCATGGCTAAAACCAAAGTTTGTCGTTAAAATCATTTTAAAATCATTTATATTATGTTTGCTTGTGCCCAAATATTCAACATTTCTCTTGTGTATTTGTCTGCAAAGGGCAAATTTTTAGGGAAGTCATTATTGCATTTCCTGTTCAGTAATGTTATGATGATATGTGTGATCTCTTTCTCCAGGAATCTTACCTGTCTACATAAGTCTTTTTGGTGTGGCATCCGCCGACCTCTCATTTTGGTATCCTCCGTCGCACATGTTCAAAACAGAAGAAAACCTACAAGTTCACTTTAGAGTCAGGTAGGTGAAGAGTCATATATCACTCCTTTGCCTCACGAAATAGTGTACATCTCACTTTGTTGAGATACTTTATGGATTAGGATGTAACTAACTAACCTGTAACCTTGTAAAATATGTTTGGCAAATGTTGTTTGACCCAACAAAGCATGTAAGAGAATATGGCTAAGGGTAGCTTGCAACAAAGGACAAAAAATATTTTTTTCCCTGTCATCTTACAGAAAAGTGGTACATAGAAAGTCAAAATTACACATTTTACTTGCTTTTTGCAGCAGTCACAATACTCATTAGAGTTCAGATTTAATAACAGCTTTAGCAGAACTACTTGAAGTCATAGGTGAATCATCTGAGGATTCTTTGGACGACCGTAAATTAAATAATTTGTTTCATGTTCAAACCCACGTGCAGTGGCCCACTCATACAATGCATGTAGAAAAAGTGCATATTTTACAAAATTAACTGTGTGGTTTGTGTCAGTCACACTCTGATGAATAATGGACTTTGGCATTCAGGTTTTTCTTTGGAAACTGGTTTGGACAAGGACCGAGAACATCATACCGCTACACTCTGACCAGAGACAGAATCAGTCCAGTACTTGACTACAGTGGCATTGATTATCTATTTGCTCAGGTATAGAATATTACAAAACATGTAATTTATTGATTCACTAACACAATTTCATGGTATACATTATTTTAATTTAGTACAATGCATATTTATAGCAATATTTGTAATTTATTTTACAATGAGTATGCATACAGTGTCACTTGTTTTGAATATGGTGTCAAACCATTAAATGCCACAAAAAGTACATGGATGTTCATGACTATGTTCATTATTGATTGCTTTTGGTTTATAGTTGCGAAGCGACTTTATTGCTAGTGAGGCAGGAGTGTCTCCACCTTTGAGTGCCCAAGAGGAATGCCTTGGCCTTGCAGTGTTGGACTTGTGGAGAATGGCCAAAGAGCGCCATCAGAGTGTAAAGGAGCTCTGCAAGACTGTCAGGTATTTACATTTGGGTGTTTAATTTAGCCCAAACCAGACCTCACCAACTGACGTTAAACAACTAAGGACTTTGTAGAATTAGATTGTTCTCTTTTAAAATATTTCTTTAATTTGTTTTCAAATGGATTGTTGTATTTGGTGAAGTTTGCGGTCAATAAAACAAAGTCTATGCTCTTCCTCTTGCAGCTACAAATCATGCCTTCCTAAATCACATTGCATCGACATAGAGAAACGAAACCGCCTGGTTCGTTATCGAATCCGAAACACCCTCAAGCATTTCTTAAAGAAGCTTGGCAACTGCTCCGTAGATGAATACAGCTTGAAGCTCAAGTATCTGATCGAACTGACTGGCATCGAACCTTCTTTGGGAAGCGAAACCTTCGAAGTGAATCCTTCTTCCTCCCATTCAAAGTCAGCTTTTTCTCTTGTGCGGGTCACTGGGGAAACTGGAATTCAAACCAGTGGAAGTTGTCAACCTGATGGTGCTATGGTAAGAACAACTTATACTGAGTGGGAGTATTAAGGAGTAGTGGTTTGCTAGTCTTTCATTCCACCAGATGACTGGCATGATACCCTGTTTCAACAATAATCTCCCATCCTACCAGATCCTGTGATAGCTGTGCTTTAGCCAATAGAGTTTATTGTGCTGTAGCAAATCATTATAATATTGTAAATTTTTAATAGATTTTTCTTATTTATGTTTACTTCAAATTGCACTTGTTTTCAATTGTTGATCAATTTCTAAATGTGAAAGCATTAGATAGTAACAGATATCATTGCCTATGGCCTCTGAAATTAGGCTAACTTAGCTGTATGGGTCAAACTTTTTTAACCACCAGAATTATTTAAATTATTGCAGCTTGTTGTAAATCTACATTGAAATGATGCACAGCTTCTTTTGTTGTTGCCTGTTCCTTCTGTTTAAATCTAATACTTTAGATATAGACTTTACTAATATTATTATACTATTTGTAAAATTATATTCTAGTGGTGGCTGCATTGGATTTTTATTGTGTATTATTTCCCATAATTTCAGGGCATTGTAAAGTCCAAAAGTCAAAATTTATTTTAAAAAAAGGCAGATGTAATACATTTCCAAAATTCATAAAATATTTTTATCTGATGAAATAATCAGATTTAATTCATATTTGTTGACATTCAGTCTTTTGGAAAAAACATTTACTCTGTGGTCAAAATGATTTCCACACAAAAGCAGGTGCGCACCTGTAATATTAACGAGGTGGTCTAGCAGCAATGTAACAGCACCATAAATTACAGTTATATAACCACAATAACAAAAACTCTATTTCCGCTGTTCAGTTTCCAGAACATAGTCGGAGAGCAGAGGAGATGTTGTTTTCCTGCTGGGCGAAGACTTCTTCTTCACTTTGCTCTTGAGAAGCTGCAGCCTTTATTTACTGACAAACTGTAACATGCACTGTACATTTACTGCTACTGGCAACTTGCTGCTCACTCTTTTCCTCCTGCCTGGCTGTTTACTGCATACATATAGAAAATCGTTTATCGATCTCTACAGTCTCTGCAGCGCAGAAAGATAGGTTTACTAAAGCATCTACCCGCATTTTCGCTTGGGTGTTAATTTCGGACCGTTTTCTTGAATTAGATTTTTTTTTTTTTGTATAAATAGTCTATAATAATTTAATGCGAGTACTCAAATATGGAAATTCCCATCACTAGTATCTGCTGGCCTCAGCTCAGCTAATGACTGAGTGCAGTATGTACGTACTGTATATTGTCATATATAATGTATTGTCTTATTTCTTGTGTTCCCCTGTTTTTATTTTGCTTGTAAACTGCATTGCACTGTTTCGTGATTAGATCTTGATTATTTAGATCTAAGTCAGTTTGTCTTGGTAAAACTCTTTAAGCTCTGCATTTATGATGGCACTTTGGAGGTGTCCATATGCAAAATATAACCCTACATTCTCCAGTGGTCATACTCCCCACCCCTTATTCTTGGCAGTGGCAGACCTTCTGTGATTTCAATGAAATCATCGACATCACTATAAAAAGGATCTGCCATGAGAAGGGTTCCCATGACAGCAGGATGGTGACAATAACCCGCAGAGATGACAGATGCTTGGTATTTACACATTTAACACTTCCTCAATCATTGTTTTCCGTTAATTGCCAATTTTATTCATTGTTTTCAAATTTTACTGTGAAGATTTGTTGCAACATATGCCAGTCAATTAATTCTTGATTTGCACTACAGGAAGCCAAGTTCCAGAGTCTCAAGGAAGCGCTTTCATTTGTGTCACTTGTTGATGGCTACTTCAGACTGACCACAGACTCGAGCCACTACTTCTGTCAAGACATTGCTCCTCCAAGTATTCTGGAGGGTATTAAAAACCATTGTCACGGCCCAATCACGTGAGTCGTTGTGATAAATACTGAATCCAATAATACTATTCACATGCACCTGTTTCAGATATTTCCTTCATCTCTTGTTTGATCAGATCAGAGTTTGCAGTCAACAAGCTGAAAAAGTCAGGATTTAAAGGTGACACGTTCCTTCTGCGACAGAGTCCCAAGACCTATGACAACTTCTTCCTCACTGTTTGTGTTCAGGTAGGTGAAAGGTTCCTGTTAAAGCAACAAAATAGACAGGTTTAAATGTTACTTTGAAGAGTAATTTACAAAACCAGATATGCTGATGCCTGTTAATTGAAAAGCATGTGACAAGCTTAGCATAGTTGCACAAACGAATGAATTTAAAAGGCTTGCGATTGCAAGTACCATTTCTGGAAATCACAGGTCTCTGTTGCGATCATAAAAGTTTAACTCTATGCATATGACATACTTGTTTTTCTGTGTGAGAGAAGCATCTGCATAATAAAATGTCTGCAAAAGTCACATTTTCATTCACAACTTTTGCACAGATCAAAGTGTCTACTCAAGAATGTTGTTTACAACATCCTCTTCAGTGTTTTAATAATTTTATGTAACATGTATATTTCTGCAGTCTCCCCTTGGACTTGATTATAAAGACTGTCTCATTATCAAGAATGAGCACTACAGTCTTCCTGGTGTCCTGAAATCATTTTCCAGCTTGAGAGAGCTCACCAGCTATTACCAACACAACAAGCTCTTACTGGCTGAAGTACCTGTGAAGTTGAACCGTTGCTGCCCACCCCGGCCCCAAGGTATGTGAATTTACAGGCTGGGTGATGTAAGGTCAAAGTCTTATGTACCAAACTTTGACAAAATCCAAATTTACCCATATTAAGAGAACTTAACCATTACATCCCTACTAGTGTCCAGATAAAATAACTTTGGATGACGTCACTGTCACTCACTATTAACGTGAACTGAGATATGCACCTTCTTATTGGCAACCTTTGGAAACTGTATAACAGTAAACATGCTTTTTTGCTTTTCCTACAGAGCTTACAAATCTGATCATCATACGCAACAGCAGCTCTGTAGAAGCTCAAGGGTCCCCAACACTGGAAAGGAACAAATTCAGTCATATCCAGTTCCAAATGATCAAATATGAAGACCTGAAATTGGTGAGAATGTAGATTCCAACTGTACCAGGCCTGTTACTTTAGTACCACGAACATGAATATCAATACTATTCTTCTTCCAGGTTTTGCTATCAAAATTATTTTTACTACTGACATTCCAGTTTATTTACTACACTATTACCGCTGTTGCTCCAACCAATCCTACCACCATTGCAATTATTACATCACTATTTGTAATTATGGCAAATGCTACTACTACTGCTACAACCATGATCCGGTAGTTAAACTAATATGAAAGTTACCTCAAAGGTATACTGTTATTTATGATGGATACAACATAGTTTCTGTATGCATGTTTTCTGTAAGGAGGAAAGCCTTGGACAGGGATCTTTCACTCGCATTTTCAAAGGCTACAAATCAGACATTCGTGATGGGGAGAAACACTTGACAGAAGTTTTCCTGAAAGAGCTTGACGTCGTTCACAGAAACTGCTGGGAGGTGGGTTTCTTCAGATTGAAATACACTAAAATCTTATTTTAACATATTTTTGTGATCTAATGTATTAATTTTAAAGGGTAAGTTCACCCCAAAATTAAAAATATGTATTTTTCCTCTTACCTGTAGTGCTATTTATCCATCTAGATGGTTTTGCTGTTGCATTTGTGAGATATTGAGATTTCTGGCTTTTCTGAAATATAATAGACCTAGATTGCACTTGTCTTGTGGTACTCAAAGTGCAAAAAAACAACAACAATACACATTTGGAAAAACTCAACGGTAATGTCTTTTTCCAGAAACCATGACCTGGTTACTCAAAATATTCCACAGACCTTGTTGTTGAGCAGTTTCTTGCAGAAACAATTTTCTTTCTGTATCACTAGAAGGAAGCATGCATCTACTCATGGACGAAAGGCTAGCTAACTAAGCTAGCTAACGTTTCAGCTCAGTCAAGTAGGACGCCATCATTGTTTACATCCTGTGCTATCAGTCCATGGGTAGATGTGTTCTTCTTCATGCGCAGTGATACGGTATGATGGTAGAAAGAAAATAGTTCCTACATGAAACTGCTCACAACAAGGTCTGTGGATTATCTTGAGTAGCTGCGTCATGATTTTTGGAAAGAGCCAGTGCTGTTAAGTTCTTTAAAAGTATTTTATTATGCACCACAAGACAAATGCCATCTCGTTCCACTATATTTGAGAATCTCCAACACTGAGCAACTCACACCAAAAACAATCTAGATGGATAAATAGCACTTCACGTCAGAGGAAAAATATTTATTTTTGATTTAGGGTTGAACAGTCCCTCTGACATGTTGTCTTGTCTCTGCCTTCTCTCAGTCATTCTTTGAAGCTGCCAGCTTGATGAGTCAGATTTCACACAAACACCTCCTCCTTGTATATGGTGTTAGCATTCATGGAGTAAAAAGTAAGTTCAAACTAAACTGCAGGTTCCACTAGACTATTACTTTATTTGCTGCACATCAATAATTGCTTTATCAACTTCAAGAGTCTAATGTGCTTTAAGTTTTCTAGATGTGTTAATGTTTTGTCAATATTATGTGTATAAATGTAAGTATTTGTGATTATTCTAAAATTCGAAGATTATTCTAAGATTCAAACATTTTTCTATGTAAGCGTAGATTGAAATCAGATGGTATTTGGTTGACTCAGTTAAAAGACATTTAGGCTCAGGTCCTGTAAAATTCAGAGTGCATCTGCAAAAAAACAAAATTAATTGAATGAAGGAGTTAATAAATCAATAAATAAATGAATTAAAGCAAACATTAAATGGTTCATCTTCACATTAAGTCCCTTGTCTGTGGATAAGTATTTCTGTCTGTGTGTTTGGTTTGAAGTACAGCTGTAGAAACAAACCTTGTTTTGACTTACAGACATCATGGTTCAGGAGTTTGTTGAGTATGGGGCCCTTGACCTTTACTTGAAGAGAGGGAGATCTGTGTCAGTGAGCTGGAAACTTGATGTCGCCAAACAGCTTGCGTCTGCGCTAAACTTTCTGGTAAGATAAAGTTTTTGATGTAGAGCATTACCATATCCTATAAAATAATCAGAAAAACCCAATCTACAGCAGGATTGGATGGCTACATTTTGTCCATGTTAAACATCAAATGAATTTGTGTGTGTGTGTGTGTGTGTGTGTGTGTGTGTGTGTGTGTGTGTGTGTGTGTGTGTGTGTGTGTGTGTGT
>JBBPCS010066666.1:0-17010 GCA_037974645.1 Hollardia meadi
GCTGGAACACTGTAAATTTCCCCGTTGTGGGACTAATAAAGGAATATCTTATCTTATCTTATCTTATCTTATCTTATCTTATCTTATCTTATCTCATCTCGTCTTATCTTATTTTAGTCTACATGAAGTTATTGTGTGTGTGTGCCCATGGACTGCAGATGGAAAGTTGGAAGCATTAATAGCTAAAGCATCTCTTCTCTTCTTGACAAATACATCTAACAAAAAAACATATAATGCCAATTGTCACATTTGCAGGCAAAATGCTTGATTTCTATGTCTTAGTTCTTCTCTGTGGGAGTGTATAAGACCTATAACCCTCATTTAAGTCGAAAATACGAGCTGCACCCAAAGGCAGCATCCGCACAAACCTGCTATCGGACATCCTGAAAGCAACAAGCTTGACTGGACTAAACGCTCACTGCTGCTCTGCTGTACACTCTGATTTGAGGGGAATAGAATCGGAAAGGGGGTTATTCATCCTCACTAAACGTTGGCCCGGTGAGTATTTTCTTGGCTTTGAGACGGAAACGTTAGTTTGTCGATGTAACGGCAAGATAATTCGTTTAAACTTTGTCCTGCGCATCAACGACGCAGGTGCTTTTTTTTCAGGATGCTCGAGCCTATAACAATAAACCCCATCCTGAAAAATGGAAGCAATAAAGTTTTTAACCCGTAAAGGACGTATATTTGCTTTATTTATGGCCTGCTTGTGACGCCGAAGGACATCTGCAGTGGTCAAAGTCCGAAATCTCCGAGGCAGGGAATACTATCCCTAGAAGAAAGCTTTTTAGCATGCAACTGACGATGCCAGTCGACGCATTGGGCAAGATTTAAGAATATTGCGGGAAGCCTTGTTAGGAAGTTATCCGCTAGCATAACCTAGCTAGACGCTCTAAAATTAAATCACTAACCACATTGACAGAGGTACCTGTTTAAACAATTATACTTAAACAACAAATTGGAACAACATTACATTTCTAGCTAAGGTATATTAGTTAAAAATCCATCTTTGCTGCCTAAAGACAGATAAAACGTGAGAGCTTATGGTGAGTTTTGTGCTGTAGCTAATTAGATAGCTAATATATAAAGTAGTTCAGTGCTGTCACAATTATTATTATGAATTTAATTAGGTGAGAACAAGGTAGCTGTCATATAGTCACCTCCTGTATAACATTATATATATGTAAATATATCAATTCTTCCATAATATCCACTTGAGTCAAAATGCTGCAGAAAATGGGGCTGTTAATATCTGCAGGATTTCTGATCTTAGAAGGAGCAGCTAGTTATTACAATTAGTTCAAAGGGTTGGTATATGCCCAAATTACAGCAAAGCAAAAACATTTCCTTTCACTATTTAGCCATAGCTTGGTTTTATGTGCCAAGGTCCAAACATATCTGTCCCTGAATTTTCTGCTTTCACTTCATTACAATATTAGTGAGTACTATTTCTTTTTGGGGTGCTTATAACCCACAGAACACACTGATGAGAACAATATAATTGGAACTTCTTTTTCATGAAGAAGTAATCCATGAGGAAATGCTTCACACTGAGGTTTATCCAGCGCAATGGGGTAACCTCATGGCAAGAGACGAAATTGATTCTTTTTGTGAACATGCCGAATTAAACTCCATTCACTTCCACTGTACCTCGGTGAAGGCTGATATACTACCTCAAAACATGGGTGAATTTAAACCAAATGTTCTGCATGGCTAGGTGTCACAAGAGTGAAATAAGTATGTCTTATTTAAATGAACCAATTAATTTAACAAGGCCACTAGATTGTTTATGTTTAGGCCTGGTTAAGTATAATTAGCAATTGAACACTCTTTTGCCCAAACAAATAGGCTATGACCTACACTGACTTTTTATTAAACATATGCCGGTGTACGACTCAGTGGTAGACAAACACAAAACATGCACTATTTCCTTTGGTGCTATCCACTGAGGGATACATATCAATTTTATGGGTCTGAGTACTTTCCACCCCATGGCCTTTTATTTACAGAACTGGAACTGTTCTCAACTCAATTAATGATTCAGAGGTTTATGGTCTGGTCGGTGCTATGAATAATTTAAAGATGTGGTTTGTGGATATAACAAGAGAAGGTTATATTGTGAACTTGGATGCTCCATTACTGAACAGCTAGTAAGATGCACCCTGATTATGTGTTGGAAGAAGGAGTTTCAGTTAGAAAATAGTCTAAATTACAAGTTTGAAGTTGCAGTGTTGTGACAAAAAAAACAAAAGTGGCTTCAGTTTGCTAATATGGGTAAAGTTTTCTTTTCAGTTACACTCCTGAAACTTTTACTTGATACTGCTGTGTAATCAGCGTTATATTTAACTTGGTTTAGCATGCAGTCTGTAAATACTGGAAGGGGACTTGATGTTGCTGCAGAGATGTTACTTTTGTTGTGACATTTGATAGGCAGCTTTATCCCTGTGGCAAACACAGTCACTGTGATTACTCTCACTTGCTGTGAGAGGGAGAAGTTCCTGGGCCTCTGATGGTCCAGCAGAGGGGAGCCTGAGAGAGAGGAGGAGGAGACTAGACAGAGAGGAGGAGGAGAGCAAGAGGAGGAGGAGAAGACTATACAGAGAGAGAGACAGAGAGGAGGGGGAGAGAAACACAGCTTGCATCTTGAGGGAAACAGAAAGAGAAGAAAGTGGAGTTAGAGAAATGCAGTGTTTATTAGAATTTAGTTTTTTGTTTTCTTGTCTTGAGACCAGACAACAAAACATTACAGTAATCAAGTCTGGATAAAACAAAGGCATGAATTAAGATTTCTGGATCAGCCTTGGACAGGAATGACCTAATTTTCACTATGTTGCACAAGTGAAAGGAAGGAATTTTGGTTTGATGTGCTGATCAAAAGTTAGGGTTGAATAAAATGTAACTCAAATATTCTTGGCAGTAAAACTTTGAGAAATCACACAGTTATCAAGCGTTATTGTCACTAGATCAAACTGGTGTCTATGTTGAGCGGGGCTAATGACCAACATCTCAGTGAGATGATGTGATCAGAATTTAAGAGCAGGAAGTAACCTGACATCCAGGTCTCTAAATTTGTAATTTGAGAATGATCATCTGCCTTTACCGGCACATACAGCTGAGTATCATCAGCGTGGTAGTGAAAATTTATTCTATAACTGCGTATGATTTGGCCAAGAGGTGAAATGTAAAAAGAGAAGAACAAAGGGCCCAGGACAGAGCCCCGAGGTACTTCATATTTCACATCATTGAATATTGATGTATTATTGTTATAGGAAACCCACTGTGTTCTTTCAGATAAGTAGGAATTAAGCCAAGCGGGAGCCAGGCCAGAGATGCCAAATGGGCATTCAAGCCAGTCTAAAAGTATACCATGATTTATTGTGTCAAATACTGCACTAAGATCCAGTAGCAGAAGAACAGGGGTAGAATTTGAGTCGGTTTACCACTCTAGTAAGTGCAGTTTCAGTGGAATGACAGGCCCTGAATGTCGAGGTTCAAATAGGTTATTATTAATTAAGTGGGCCGAAAGTTGCTGAGAAACATCTATTTCTAGTACTTTTGAAAAATTATTTTGAGAGCCTGGATCAAGATGTGGTTTCTTTAAGACTATTGCATTTTGATTTGCAGAAGAAAAACTGAGATAATATTTTTCTACAAGTCTGTTCTGTGTTTTTGCTGAGCAGTGTCAAAATAATTAGTTTTGTTCTTGTTAAAGCCTTGTAATCATGGATCCTAAAATCTTTGCTGTCAAAGTTTATATTTTTCATTATCCTCATCTCACAATGAGGAAAAACCTGCCCTTTCAGAATTGAACTGGAGGAAAGAAGATGTCGGCAGTTTATAAGGATGACCAGGAGGACTGGCTGACAGTGTGTCTCAAGTACCTGCTCTTTGTTTTCAACTTTCTCTTCTGGGTAAGTGAGAGCTGTAAATGTAGTTTTCTTTTAAACTACCTACGCTCAAACCCTTTCAATGGTAATGCTCAAACTGCATTAAAACAGCTTTAGTGTGTATTCATTTGGTATGGACCAAGAGAAAAAAATTATACATTGTTGCATTTTAGTTCTGGTCCAGTTCCTGTTCACATTGGCTACTTTACAAATGAACCAAGTGGAGCAAACAAGTCATATAGACTGAATGGTAACTTGTTGATGGGACAGTTTTGGCAAACTTAGGTGACTGACAGAAATTTATGCTGCACTTTAAAGCTTCCGATGTGCATATTTATGTTCTGTGGTGTCACAAAGTGCTCACGAGGAAATAACTAATTATAGGCTAAGCATTATTAATATTACTAGACTGCAAATCGACCACATCCTATGAATAATGACTAAGAGGTATAGACAGGAAGCCAACGAGGTGTCTTGTACAGCAGCCTAATGATTTGGGGCTTATTACTGTGGGATCACTGTCACACAATTTTTAATGAACTGACAAAGCACACGGATAGGATATAAGCACTGCAGTTTCAACAGCTTTTGACCTATTAATCGGGACATGGATACATGTTGACCATGATTACCAAATTATCAAACGATTTATAAATGTACACAGTGGAGAGCAGTCTCTCAGCTGCGCTGTTAGCTCCGTGAATTACCGGGAGATTGATTGTCTGGGTTCTGCACTGCCCTCGCAGTTCTGTTCCGCTTTTTTTTGTCAACATCACGCTATAAATGAACATTTAGAAAATTTAATTTGAGAGGATAAGAAGAAACAACCATTCACTTGCACTCAATGAAGAATTAATTAGATTTTGTTGGTCAGAAGTCAAAGGGCAAGGGCACTATGACCTGACATCAGTCCCATGCTCGTGAAAGGGGTATCTCAGGAATGCTTTGAGAAAAATTCTTCTAATTTGGCACAAATATCCACATGGACTCAAGGATAAACTGATTAGATTTTGGTGGTCAGCAACATGGATGTAAACTGCAACTTGACGGGTGCTTGGAGACATACAATTCTAGTTGGTAATTCTAGTTTTTGCTTTAAGAAACAGTCTTTAAACCTGCAGATCGAGAGGCATTAAAGGGAAGGAGCCAAGAAGGAATAGAGAGGATTAAGGAGAGTTCTGATTCTGAAATGGCTGAGCTATGGACTCAGCCCAAAGTGAATCATAGATTATTTAGGGCTTGTTAGTGTATGATGGGGAACAGAATGTCAGACCTGCACTCTAGCACCATACTTTATGATATTGCAATTTCCTACGAAAAGTGTATGCTCTTATAGCTACTGTCCAGAGTGCCTGGGGTCACTTTGAAACATTTTTTAAAGTCTGAGTCAAAGAATATTGTGTTTATGTACAGATCTGTGCGGAAGAGTTTAAAGAGAGAAAAGGGATCAAGCTTTATCATCAGGCTTGGGTTAATACTCTGTCACCACCTGAAAACCATCTCTTAAGGAAACACATAGTCTCCCTCTCCTTGCGCCTCAGGCATGTTTTTCCTCACATAACTCTTTCAGACTTTTCTTTTTCTGTTAATCACTGCACCATTATAACATGCATCGGTCTTAAGGGCAGTACATCTTTTGCAAGGACAGTGCTGGGTTTTCATGTCAAAACATTAAGCTATTTCTCTTGCAAAATTTCAAATCTATCTAATTTGATATAGATGTAGTGGAATAGATTGATGCATTCCCACTACACTATCGCTATATTCTGTAAGGGATTAGTATCTCAAGCCATGTTAGTTTAAAACATTTTATGTTGTTTTTATCATATGCTATGGCCCATTCTCAGTGCCCTAGTTTAAAACATTTAAAACAGGCAAATTCATTATAATTCAATAGGACTTGTGCATCTTACTTAAAATAAAAGCCCTAAATATGCTATTGTTTAGGAAGAGTCATATCCCTGTGGGCCCTGTATGTATCAAAGTGGTGCCTCCTTGGTTGGACATGTGTTTTTGTGAGTTTGTGGATCTTGTTTTTGACGGAAATGGAATGGGAGGATAAAGGGGAGAGACTCTCTGAGGCATTTCCTATCCGTGTGCTTTTGAAACTGATGAGAGGAACAGATCTGGACACCACCCTGGGTCTGTTATCCAGGATCGTTTGTAAGGAAGTGGTCGTTATGCACTGACTTGACCTTTGAAGTTACACTGCTCCTACAGCTGTTATATATGTTTATGTCTGGCCACTTGTCCCCGTTTCTATTTCCTGTCCTTACCTTCTGCCCTATCTTATGTCCCTTTTCACTTCCTCCCACTGTCCTCTCATTCTGTTGCGTTTTTGTGACTCATGCATTAAACTCACATCCTATTTGTCACTTCCCTCCCTGTACAGTGCTACTCTTTTTGGTCTTTTGTCTTTCTGTAAGATTGAATTGACATGACGCACTCTGTTTTCAAAATATTTTCTCTCTTCTCAAATCATCCGTATCTCGTATAATCTTTCAACCATGCTTTTATCATTGCTTTATCATTTTTTTCTATCTGTTTTTCTTCTCTGAAACCTCACCTACCTTACCTTCTACAACCATATCAGTTTTATAACTTCACTTTCTTTACTTTTATAATCTAATATCTTTTTTTCTTTTTTTTTTTACCCCACCACCTCCTCTCCTCTTCTTTTCTAGGTGGGTGGAACAGCTGTTTTGGGTGTAGGAGTCTGGACACTGGTGGAGAAGAGTGACTACTTGAGTCTGCTGGCATCCAGCACTTTTGCCGTGTCGGCTTGTATCCTCATCCTGGCTGGCTGCCTGGTGGTAGTTACGGGCTTCTTGGGCTGCTGTGCTGTCATCCGGGAGCAGAGAAGCTGTTTGTCCACGGTGAGACGGGGGCCCCATGAAGGGGTTTCTACTGAGGTTCCTACCTTTGTGTTCGGAGTTGTTAAGGTGTGGTAGTTGGTATAGTATGTATGCGATGAAGGAATGTGGATAGAAGTAGTATGAACAGTAGTATGTAATAGTAATAAAAATGACCACTCGTGGATTGAAGGGGTCTCCAACCTCATACCACTGGTAGAAGTGAGGAAAACCACATGTACAAAAAAGTTTGCTGTCTCTGCACAGCTACATGCAACAACATAACAAATAATTAATAAATAATTAATCCTTTCTCTCCTTGGTCTAAGGTTCTATCACTGGATGCTGACAAATGACTCTGACAGGACCCTTACTGTCCTCATTATTTTACAGAGACAGAGCCCAGTGGGAGAGAAGCAGGCGGAAGGTGAACATTCAGTGCCGCAGGGCTATTTATAGGTCCATCTATCCACTGTTGATGGATGGAGCAATTGGAAAAAGAAACAGGGTTGCAGGAGTGAAGAGGTAGATGCTTAGAGGATTTAGAGTCAGTGGTGCATTTTGTTTGATATCAGTTGTATTGATGTGCTATTTATAGATTAGTTTTGGGAGATGCGAGCATAAGTGCGTGTAAAGAAGGGGTGATGTTAGCATTTTGTGTGGGCAGCAGGCACACAAACATGTTTTGTTTTTTTTGTTAAATCTTGTAACCAAGAGATACAGAGCAGGCTGTGTTCCTGCATGACATAATCACTGTGATAACTGCAAAACAAAAAAGAACATTTGCTTAAGTGTCATATATTCATTCAGTGTGATTATTGCTCCCATGTTTTTTTAATTTATGTGTATGTACATGTATTTTACAAGTAGTTTGTCAGTTTACCATGTCGTGCAGAATGCGTAGCAGCATCTGTTTCTCCATAATGATCTTGAGTGAAGCAGCGCTGTGGTTGCTGTCAAACTATTGTGTCCCGCTCTGCGACAGGTGGGCCTAATTATGTGTGTGTAAGGTAAATTTTATGAAAGTCAAGTTTCTGCTTGCGTTACTGTCTGAGTACTGTACATGTGTAGGCAATCTGTTCACTACACAGTTTATATAACTGCTGTGCATTTCAGTATGTACAACAGTGCTTATCATTAAGGCTGAAGCTTAGAATTAGACCAACAGTGTTTAGATTTCATTGACATTTTTGCTTTTAGCTGCCGATGTATTGATTTTTACTTTTAGTTAATTACACTAATCTGATATCTGATTCCTTGTATTCCTGAGGAATTCAGAGTAATGTTCATGCTATGGTGATGATTAAATCATTTTAAATCATTAATTTCTCTTCAACATCATGTTTTGAAGTTAATTATGATACACAATGCAGCTGGAAAACTTTTTAAAAGATACCAGAGAGAAATTTGATTCTACAGCCTGTCAAATTGATTTTTGGTTGTGTCTTTTTGTGCGGCATTGCCATCTGTGTTAGAATTGACAGATGCTGCACAGTGACAGTTGATGGAAGTTTTTATTGGGCTGTCACAAGTGTGATCAACTTTCTCAAATGAGTTGCCTCAGCATACCACTAATACTGTCTCTCTGTCCTCTTTCTCATCCTTTGTCATGCACAGTATTTCTTCTGCCTGCTGTTGATCTTCTTGATTGAACTGGTGGCTGGAGTACTTGCTTATGTCTATTACCAGAGGGTAAGTGATTGCTACTTAACACCGGCACTTAATTATTGTTGTAGTTTGAACAATTATCACTACATTTAACTGTAAACCATCGTGGTCAATTGTCTGTCGGCCTTCTGCTGTGCTCTGTTGTGCAATCTGTTGCAATGTGTCTGTTTATTTAGCGGCTAGAGTATATGATGCAGAAAGGTAGGCAGTAAGGGTGTTTTGCAGAATGTTTTAATTGCTTTTTAGGTTTGAGTGTAACAGACTGTGTTTGTCCTCTGGGTGTATGTTAAAGTTCTGCTATGAAGACACTTTTAAACATACTTAATCGTCAAGATGGCAAAAACTAGAGAAACAAGGCAGAGGCAAAAGACAGAATTAAGTATTAAAGTATTGTAGATAAAAAAAAATACCTGTAATGCAATTATTTGACTGATTTTTATTTCTTTGACTTGCCCAGTGGATGCTTTTTCTGTATTTGTGTTATCTTTCTGACTCATTCATTTTGATGCATTTGCATAATGGACACTAAGTCTGATGACTAGCTATAATTTTAGTTTTTCACTCTGCTTCAGCCACTCCATAGTCATGTTTAACTGTACTTAACTTATACCTTTCAGGGCAGCAGTTGATTATGGTCAACTCTGTCAAGTGTGATAACCATTTGCCTACCAGCTACAGGGGTGCTGCCCTATCTGTCTAGAATAAAAGCCAAATTTTCCTTATAAAGTTAAAGTATTACTGTATACTTTCCTACCTGTAATAATAGCAGAGGTGCCTAAAAACAAAGTAAACCCCTTAAACTCGGCTACTATGAATTTTCCTTCTTTAGGCAGGTGTCAACTTACCTCTTGATTACCTTATAGCCTATGTGATTTTTGATGACTGAATTCAGGGACACAGACCCCAGGGCAGCTGTACATTTGAGGATGATAACAATGCCATGTGCCTACTAATGCATCTGTATGGATGCCCTCATTGTCATTTTTCCCTATGTGAAAAGGTTTCCCGGTGGTCTTTGTTCTGTCTCATAGGACATGGATGATGATGAGTCACTAGAAAGTCTACCATAGATCTTTTAGCATTACTTTTTGGCAATTCTTCCTTTTTCTATGTGAACGTGTGTTGTCACCGATTACCACCTGTGCTGAGCTTTATGTCCAATGTGTGGTTTCTGGGATCTTGTTATCTTACAAACATCTGCCTGCCAGTCAGCTCGGACTGCAAAGAGCACATGCTATCTGTGGGCAAGCTCAGAGATTTATTATAATGGAAAAAGGTTCAGCACAGGACAGAATCACTGTTCAAAGATAAGGTCTCTCATCTTCTCTCTGTTTCTCATTGTCTCTAGTGTGCGTGTGTGCACGCAAACATATACACATACATCAAAGGCCACATTTAAAGTCTATTTCTTGCAATGTCAGATGCGTGGGAGTTGCTCTCTATCCATCTTGCCCTAATCCTCCCACTCTTTCACTTTTTTCAAGCTTATCACTTCAAAACTCTCTGACCTTGTTGTCCTTGCTTTGATTTGTACATTTTGCATCCTTGTTCTGTATTTATTTAATGTGTCCCATGTGTAACCAATGAAGCAGCTTGTGGTAACAAAATTAATTTGTTCTTTCCCATAAAATACCCACCAACCCTCTCTGTCTCATGTACACTGTTTCTCACCGTGTGTGTCTGTTGTCTCTCTCTTTGTTCTGCACATTCAGCTGAGTGAGGAGCTGAAGCAGCATCTCAACCAGACTATGACAGAGAACTATGCCCAACCAGGAAAGGAGGCCATCACAATGGCTGTGGACAGGCTACAACAGGACGTATGGACTACTATTGTCAAGTCGCTCTTAAAAAGTCATTCTCCATGCCTCAGTCTGCAGCTACCATATGTGAAGTAGTTTAAAAGTTAGCTCTATTTTCAGTGGGGTTTGATCAAACTAGTGTTCCATAAATGATTAGTGAAATAGCCAGCGCCAGTCCCTGAGAGGAATGAACAAGACTCCCTTCAGATTTAAGAACTGTTAAATATACTATATGAGGAAGTTGTTTGAGCCAAATAAATTAATCTGAGTTGAACCTTAAAAAACTGGCTTAGTACATACGAAAAGAAGAGGGATTTTCTGACAGTGTGTGACATCATGAAATCAAACCCCTTTGCTTTCCTCTTTCTGCCTCTCCAGTTCAAGTGCTGTGGCAGCAACAACTCCCATGACTGGATGATGAGTGCTTACATTTCATCAAATCCAGCAGAAGGCAGGGTGGTACCCGACAGCTGCTGTAAAACCATCACCCCTCATTGTGGCAAAAGAGACCATCCCTCCAACATCTACAAGGTGGAGGTCAGTGCACTGCAGACTCCTGGGAAATAGAAATGCTAAATGACGAGCACCATATTCAGTTTACCTCTGAGGTTAATATCATGTAGCATTTATAGGATTTACCATTGATAGACAAAAATGTTCACTGGACAATGCTTTTCGCTGTTAGACAATATCGCTAGAGTAGTTTTTAGATTTTTCCATGTCCTAATATTTCCCTTCTGGAAAAGTGTGACAGAAACAGAGAAAACACTAGTTTGAAACTTTTCTCTGATGAAATGAGCTCTCTGGAAATGAATAAAAGATGATGTTTTGAATGTTTCTCTGTGCTGCTTAGGTAAAGTCCCCCCCCCCCCCCATTACTCACACTGCCTGCATCATGTGCAGGTGTGAACATAAAGACATACCTCAGAACTTGTCAAAAACATGTCAACATAATATCACATGCCATGGATAATACATATAGACATTAGTGTTTCCTATAGGTTTAGGGAAAAAAATGTCATTTTTTGTCATTAGACATTACTACCATCTGTATTATCTATACTATATTTATGTTTGTCTTAAATGTAATAAAACTGTATACCAGCTTCAATAACCCCACATGTTTCCTGCAGGATGTTCTCTTGTTTGCTGCAGCAATTTTGAAATTAGCCCTGAAGTGTATGAGCCTAATGGCTGTCTGTACAATAGTATGTGTTGTCTATTATAGGATTTTTTTTAAAATTTCAGCCTTTGACCTTGCAGGGTGGTTGCATCACGAAGCTGGAGCAATTTTTGGCTGACCACCTGTTGGTCATTGGAGCAGTAGGAATAGGAGTGGCTTGTCTGCAGGTAAGAAAATATGATAAAGTTGTTGAAGAATCTACATCCTGAATTAACTGTACTTAATATAAGGCCAGAAAATTAGATACATATATAATAAATTAGATATACTGTCACAGCAGGCCAGCAACCTCTAAATGGACCCTTTTTTTCATGTCACCCTCGTCTCTCTGTTGTCATTATCTGATTTCGATCATTCCTGTTATTTAATTTGTCCCAGACTGAGATGGACTGGAGCTTTTAAACCTTACAGAGGGGTGTTTTTTTGTTGTTGTTGTTTTTTTACAATTTACTAGCTGACTGTCCTCTAATAGCTCCACACGACCTCTTAATTAACTTGAGGGAAACCTGAGACCAACCAAACCTGCATTGATTCTTCCAAGTGGTATTTGTAATCCTTTTATCCCTTTTAATGCCTACCATTTTACATGCTGTTCATGCTGAACAGTTTTCATCAGGCACATGTCCTGCTGACATCTGGCCAAAAGTTTTCTACTGTAATAGTCAAGGCTTGCAACAGCAAAAGATGAAAACACCAGTCTGTGATCTTCATGCTTGAGGCAGGTGACGGGTTTTTTAATCCCCAAATGATCTGAAGGGATAATGCTTAACATATAGATGAGGTGCTGAATATATGGAACATACCTGGAAAAATGGATCTAATATCCAAAGTGCCACATGAGCCTGTTTAGCTTAATTTAACATTTTTAATCCAAGAGTGTTTAATTTCTTTTCTTCAGCCCTACTGTTATGTCTTGGCTTTATCATAGGCTCCAATCTGTCTTAATGTTAATATACTTTTCTGTCTCTAGTAACTGACTCACTGAAATAATGTAGATTTGTTGAAATTCATATTAATTAAGACTTACTGTAGTTTTAATCTTTAATTTATGGCATAAATTACAAATGTGTCTTGTTTAACACGCTAACCTGTCTATGGTGAGTTGCAGTTTATGTCTTTGTCTGTGTGTGGTGTCAATGTAGCTGGCTGGGGCAGTCTTGACAGCCTGCTTTATCTATCTGCTGTATAAAGAAGAGGAAGAGGACTTTGGTACATTGTGATTTAGCTCAAGAGCAGCTTTGTGGTTTAATCAACTGGCGAGACAAGGTTGGCGTGCATTGTGGAAATCTGATAACTGTGACTGCATGTTTGTCCTTGCGTGACTGTCCGCTCTGTATTAAATGTGAAATATGTGGGCTACACGTGCTAAATGGACATATTTATGTTCTTGCATGTTCTTTTGCTTGGAGTAAGACATTCAGCTGCCTGGCTTTGGCTGTATATTGCTGATTGCTCCTCTGCATGTTGTGATAATGGGCTGTTGATGGCTAATAAGGATGTCATAAAGGTCAAATACATCATGAGAATGGCTTGATTAACTAAAACTCGGCTGTTTCTAAACAAATTTAGGCTATTCTCTCAGTTCATGGTTCTTGAGCCAAAATCTTGTGCTTCTATGTATCCGTCAGTGGTTGTAGTGGTGAAAGGGAAAAAAATCAGGAACTTGCCTGAAGAGAGGTTGTGAGTCAATACACAGTGGCTCGATAAGGCTTTCTCAGAGGGCTTTTAGAGACTCAAAGATTGAATTTGGGCACTTGCCTGTTTATCCATCAAGCCTGGCAGGCCCAGTGGCGCAGGTCAATATCTGTTCCTGCTGTTCTTATATTATTTTTTTTTTTTAACCTTTTCTATAGTAGTCTTTTATAGCATAGTGCTTCTGTAAATCAGATCTTGTGGATTCTTTAAGGTTCAATGAGCATATACCCTGGTGCCAAAAGATTACAGCATCAGATCATGTCTTTATAAATGTAAAAATAACCCAGATGAATTTAAAGCGACACTGTCAGTTTTGTGTGATAGGACCTCATATTTGAATGCTATTTAGGTGTTAAAAACCTGTCCATTTTTTTCTTTCTACCTTTTTTTATTATTATTTCTCTTACTAGATAAACACAAGCTAAAGCATGCAGTTACATACAGACTTAGCAGTTAAGCTTCTTCGAGGTTAAAGCTATGTTTGTCAGGGACATTGCAAGTATAGTTTAACTTTTCTTGCAAAAGTTATTATGTTACGTTAGTAAAAGTGGTTTGTTATTGTGAAATTGGTAACTTACCACACAATAGTCAGATAAGAGTTTCAATTCTAGCATTAAGGCTGATGTGATGATTCTTCTTTCTAATGCAGAACACAAAATTATGTTATCAGATACATTTTTATACACATGCCTTTTTATAGCTATCCCAAACGCCACTTTATATCGCTTGGAATAATAAGTCTCATGTCAAATTTCAGTAGTATTCATGTGCAGTTGTTGAGATGTTGTCACCATATGACTTAGTTTAGTTTTTCGGCTGTTTTGCTGTGAAGACAACAGACAGCTAAGGTTAATATTTGTGCATAAATTTTCATTTTGACCCCACCCCCAGCATCTCACTTTGCTTGTGCAAGGCCGTGCACATACATGTCGCTGCAGTAATGGCTGCTTGACTCATGACATCGCCATAGTAACCAGCTGCATACTTTCCCCCTCTAACACCATCACCTTTAACCCCTGTCTATTCCCACAGTCAATAGCATTCAAGCTTCCTGCAGTCGTCCATGGTGACTGAGCAGTGCTTTTTGACCTAACACTTCCTGTTTTCAGATCTGTGGGATGGTGTTCACCAGCTGCTTGTACGGAAGGATCAAGATGGACCCTTACTAAGCACGCCGGGCCCCCAACACCCTCAGCAGGCAGATGGAACAATAACCTGCTGACACCAAAACATCTGAATCTTGAACTTTGACCTGGTGATCTAAGCTAAGCGCACAGACATGCTTCGGGTCTATAGCAGTCAGAAACAAACTTGTTTGATTTTTGGTTCCTCTTGTACAGTATTGCACTTAATGTTACAATGTACTTTGATCCAGGCTGATACATCTTCTGATACCCGACTTTGATCTACTCCAGTAACATGTTTGCATCATGCCTTGGCTTAGTTACATGCTTTTAGTTTTTTTTTAGGATGAAAACAAAGGGACTTGCATGCTCATAATGCATTCTTCTCTATCAATTAATGGTGATCCAAATTGATTTATCATGTTTTCACTGTGCAAAGATTTATGTTGTTACTTTTGGCCATTCCAGCACTTGAGTAAGCTGAGTAAGGGCTCATGAAGAAAGGTAATTTATGCTTGTGTCTTTTGTGAACACAATGTGCCTCTTTCACACTTTTGTTGGTAAATGATTATACATTAATTCTGTGCCTGAACTCTTTAAAAGGGAGCTGACAATGCACTGTGACAAAAGGCAGCAAAGTAAATCTAGTTTGCTTTCTTTGTATTTGTAGTTTTGTCTATAGTCCTGAAAATAGCTGCGCTGATTGTTGATCTGTAGATAGTTAAATTAAATGAACGCCATACTAACACTCAACCATATGGCTGCAAACATTAAGATGTTCCCAGTCTAAACAGAAAAGGAAGAAGTGAAAGTCATTTTTTCAAATGGTTGCCAGATCTCTGAATTGATAACTCCACCTAGTGGTTGGCACTGGTCACATACCATACTGTGTGTGCTTTTATAACTATATGCTGCACTAAAGACATTAAAGATAGATATAAACATATATCCAATATACATGTCGGATGGTAGATTTTTAACTTTAAAACACTTTCCCTTCTGTGAATTTTAGACTTTAATTGACACACTGAGGTTTGAATCTATAGTGAAGAAGCTGACTTCTGTAAGTGCTAAAGAAAACAGTTATCTCCCAGATGTCATGCATTTCATAGTTATTACATGTGGAACACTGTAGAGGTGATAAGTATTGGCTTGGATGTTGTGGATGTTGTGCATTGAAATCCTTCGTGCCTATACACCATTTTCAAGACTCAAAGGGAGCTCCTAGACTTTGTTTTTCCCCACTGATTAACATACAAATAAAGGGTGATAATACATGTAGACAGCTGATGATGAGACAATGATGTGACATTGGCTCCAACTACTGACTGCTTTTCAAAATATTTGTATGAACTTCTACTGAATAAATGTTTGAATATTGTTGCATTTAGAAATTGGATTGTGATAATGAAAGAGTTGTTCTAAACAGGCAGCTATGATGACATGATTACTGTTTGGCAGTGCTTTAGTTGATGAGATTATCATCAGTGGGGCATTATGTCACTTCAAATCAGCTTATTTATCTTGACATTTCTACAGTTTAAGTAGTAAACCACTAGAGGGAGACAGTGATTTTCCACTTGCAGCACCACAGGCTTGAAATACAATTAATGGCATAGTGGAATTCCTCAATAGCAGAGGATATGTGATTATTTTGTTGTGTCGTGTTTGTAAAGATTCAATTTTGACACATCTAATCTGTTTAGGGCCTCACAGAAACTTGTTTGATATAATGCATGTGTCTTGTTGTGTTTTGCTACCTGTGAGAAACAAACCGTACTCTCCCTGCTCCTTTCTGTAGCAGAAAAGTTTAGCAATGCAATTTAAAAGGTAACTGAAATGATTCTTGCTAAAAAAAATTGTCTTTTTCATTCAAAATGCCTTCTGATTATACACGCATCAAATCCAGTTTGCTGTTTGAAACAGTCCTAACTGTTCACAGACTGTGTTTACAGCCACAGTTTGATGTAAATCTTTGTATTTACTCAATACAAAATAAGCATTGTCAAAGCCTTGTCAGATAATGTAAGCTGGAGTGAGATCTCAGGTTGAGATTGGTCACATTGTCATGAAGTGTGTGGGCATCAGTCAGAGAAAATTGTGAAAAACTTGTTACGTGTGGGGTCGCCCACAATTCCACATCAGAAAATCTTGTAGGGTTCCCAGTTCGTACCACATTTAATCATGATGCAGCGCTGCTGCAGTTTTGTGTTTTAGTTTTAGGGCCTTGTTGAGGCAAAGTCTCCATATATCAAACACTTTGCCATGCACATAGATGGTGCATTACTGTTTGTGCTATATTTTCGCCATATGACCTAGCTATTTGTCTTTCATGCAGAACTTTTTTGTTTTCCTTTGTTTCCCCACTGCTCCAGATTACTTACAAGACACTGTGTCGGTTCAGAACGATCTATCATTGTCACCCACTTAGGAAAAAGGCAGAAAGTTTTAAAAGAGTTTGGATGTTCTCCAACATTTTGGCTTCAGCGAGCCTTTAGGGTCTGTCACTCCTTTGTCTTCATCAGCTATAGGAGGATGGCTCTCATTTCCTGCAAATGTCACGCATACTACAATGCAGAAAAACGGCACACTGACAAGAATCACACACACAACTCAGGTTGCACACATTAGCATGTAGTTAACACCCCTTGCCAGAAGATACCCATGAGGCTGAATTAGGAGCAGCTGGAGATTCAGCACTCCCATGTGTTGAGGCCTCTTTACATCACACACACACACACACACACACACACACACACACACACACACACACACACACACACACACACACACACAAACACA
>JBBPCS010066696.1:0-17007 GCA_037974645.1 Hollardia meadi
AAGAGCCGGTATAGATGGGCATGTATAGTGTCCTCGAGTTCTCAGACCCACCCCTCGCTCCTCCTCAGCTCCGCCCTCTCGTCCAAATATGGCCACTTCTGTTTGCAAAAAATAAAGATGGCGCCGGCCAAATTGCCAAACTCGAGGCTTCAAAACGGCAGTCCATAAACCAATGGGTGACATCACGGATGCTACGTCCACTTCTTTTATACAGTCTATGGTACTACTACTACTAGACTACTAAGTACAGTTAACATTTTTTCCATGACAATTCTCTTTTAATGTGTTAACTTATTTATCTGTATATGTAAAGGCTACATGTGTTAGGCGAGTCATTGTTCTTTAGATAGGCTAGTTGTCCTTTCCTTAAAACGACAAATATACAGCTTCAGTTTGAAGGAACAAAAGAGTAGAGAACAAACCACGTAATGGGAAGAGGCCCATTCGAATGTAAAAACGCCAGGTAGAGGGGAGGCAGTGGGGTGGGGGGGCAGCAGCAGCAATCGTATCAGATTTACCATGCACCACCCCCCCCCCCCCCCCATGATTTAAATTTGGACAGATCGGTGCAGTCTCTGATGTGTTTGGGTAGAGAGTTCCAGAGGGAGGGGGCAGCCATGGAGAAAGCTATGGAGAAGGCTCTGTCGCCCCAGGTCCAGTGCTTGGTTCTGAAAGGTGGGGATCCTATAATTTATCACAAACATTCAAAATCAACACATGGTTACATGGTTTTAACTGGACAGGAAGGGTATTCAAAGTATAACAATGAAAAGTAACTTGTAACTAAGCTGTCAGACAAATGGAGTAAAAAGTACAATATATCTCTCTGAGCACAATGTAGTAGAGAGATGTAGTAGAGTAGAAGTACAGATATATGTATCAACTTTATTTCAGACACAAGGTCCATATCAGTATTACAAAGTCGGAAATACTATACTTGAATAAAAGTATTCAAATTTGTACTTGAGAACAGTACTTTAGTGATTATCCACCAATGACCTTATATCAATCTACTGACTAGACATACTGTATGTTTAGGTTTGATCACAACTCTGCTTAAAGAAATTCTACTTGAGGAGGAATAAGTCTTCCCCTGTTCTTCCTCCCACGACAGTAAAGTGATTCATCATGCTACAAAGAAAATCCTTCACAGAACCTTGCCCCACATATGCCCAGCTTCTTCCTGAAGTCACTATGATGCATTAAACTCACCAAAGTTAAGGTAGGTGGAGTGAAAAAGAAATGCCTCAAAAGTTTCTGTTCAGGGTGTGTTTACTCTTGAGCTGATTAGAATGTGTTTTTCCAGCTCTCAAGCTGTTAGCCTTAAAAGTTTGTGTGAAAGCTGTTGTCGAATCCGGACTTTGACATTGCTGGGTTCCCTTCAAACAATCCCCGCTGGAGTCCACGCCATATGTAAAAGCCATCTGCTCCACACATTTGAAACTGAGCAGTGTGATTTTTTTTTTAATGCGTTACATTAATGCATGACATTACATTTTGAATCTTGAAAGTTGCGCAGAAGATGTGGAAGCTTCTGACACAAGATGTCTTCTTGAAAAAAAACTAAAATAAACATATGCTGTATATGTGCTTACGTGAAAAACACATAAGAGATGATAATCTCAATTTCAGTTAGTTGAAGAAGCCATTTCCACTTTATATTACACAATTGTTAAGTCTAAATTATACTTTCCGCATCCATCAATGTGCGAAGGTACGCTAGGGTCCAGGTAACATAAATTTTGTTGTCAGAGTGTGTACGCGTATACGCTCTTTGCGGATGGCCGTGCACCTTGGAATGGAATGTGAAGAAGTACAAACAGAACTAGTCCACATCCGTGGTGTCCACAGCTATCCACAGTTGCAGGGAGTAGGCTATATTTGTATTAGTACTTTAAAAACGTGCCCTAAGACTCTTACATTTTTTGCCCAGTGGTAATTTAATCTGTTTAAAAATAAGTGTCACAACTCAAAGTATGGGACAAAGTTAAAGGCAACTTCAGCTTTTGATACTTATTTTTACTTTGTCAATTTATCTTAAATTTGGAGGGTGTTAGGTCATTAGGACTACTTTGGCTTCATGTAAACAGTGTCAGCAAATTGGACAACCTCCAAACACTAGGTCAGAGCTTGCTCATTCATATTCATATATTGAACTGACATTCAAAAATTGACCCCGCAGGGAAACCATTTCCATTCAATCCATTCATCTTTTAGTATAAACACTTCCACTAAATAGGTTGCACATTAGATCACTTAGATTAGATCACAATTTAGGTGTCAGAAACAACAGCCATTCTGTTGTTATCACAATGTACGAACAGAAACCTCCATGACGCAGTGACACCATCAACCAATTTCTGGCGAATGGTTCCATCTGTCTGCCATCTGCCACTGATCAGGTAATTTGTCCACTTACACTGGTTGGTGATGCTGATGTATAAATGTGCTACAGTGGAAATTAATGTCAAATAATGCCTGAAAAGCATGTTGTAATAGAGAGAATGAACTGGAAATAATTATGGAGTCTGAGTGATCTTTATCTGCAGTGTTGGCTTTAATACTTGCAGGTTAAAGTATGTATGGTATAAAAATAATAATAATGATGTGTTATCCAAGATTATTCAATAGCCACAGAAAATTGCCTTTCTGAATGGGGTCTGTTAGAATCATCATACATAATTACACCTGCACAGGATACCTTTTTTCGTTTCGAGCTTTATTAAAGTGAGATGAAAAAGGACAAAGATACAGCAAGTTGATGGTTTCACTTCATACTAACACAAAATGCTGTTGGGAAATCCTTTGCTCCCACTCACAACTAATCAGAGATGCTATCTGGAACTCAAATCCAGTCCATTGAATGGTTGCAGCAGGACTTTCTTGCGTCAGTGATACATCAAAATTCTCAGCCTGTTCTCATCCCCAGCTTGTACCTGTACCTGCCATGAAAAGCCGTCCACGTCAGTATCAGACGAGCTGCGCAGACGACGTAGCGTGATATAGTTTACAAAGCAAGAAAGTGCCAAGAGGGGTGGAGGTTGGGATTTAGTGGAGGGTCACACAAAGGACCTTTACCGAGGAAACTGGAGTTTGTGTCCTGTTTGAAACCAAACGTTACCAATATTTTCCTAGACCTAATCACATGTTTTTTGTGCCTAAATGTAACCAAATGTCACCAATGTTTTGCACCTAAAGTTAACCAAAGTAACGTAGATCTTGTGCATCAGAATAAGATGCTCGGGCTTAGAGCCCTTGAGCCTTTGTGCGTCGCTCTGAGATGCTAAAGGGAAGGCTTAGCGCATCGGCCACAGACGCCAAAGGGTACATTGTGCATCTCGATAAGAAGGTATGTGATGACCTGGGATGAGAACCAGTTGGTATACTAGTTATGGTGAGTTCAAGAAGAAGGCCAAGTAAAATGTCCTTATTCTCAGAAGGAAGTCAGAAAGAAGTACAAGGCAAACTGAAACTCTCTCTTTCTCTCTCACACACACAGCACACAGCACAGACAGCCACAATCTAGCTGACGAACAAGAAACATGAATATTAATATTAATTTCTAACATTATCAAACGTCAATGAACCCTTAACACAAAACACTAATTTAAGAGAAGAAAAAACGCAAATGAACCAATGAAGAGAGGGTATCCAGAGTGTAAACTGGACACAGCACTGAACCAACACAAGTTGTTAGTTTTTGCAGCTGCTAAACGTGTCAGGTAGAGACACACACGGGTTTAATGTACATACAATGTAAAGCCATCCGGGTCAGTATCAGACGACTTGAACAGATGACGTAGCGTGCCGTACTTTCCAAAGTGAGAAAGCGCCAAAGAGGGATGGAGGTCGGGTTGAGTGGAGGGTCACACACGCCTTTCACCCAGGGGACCGGAGTCTGTGTCCATGGACGTTTGAAACCAGACGTCACCAATCTTTTCCCAAACCAACCACATTGTTTGCTTAAACTTAACCAAACATTGCCCATGTTTTGAGTCTAAACTTAACCAAAGTAATGTAGACCTTGTGCATCAGGATAAGATGTGTGGATGCGAGCCTTTGCGCACTGTCTAGAGATGCTAAAGGGAGTGTGTCGTCCACAGCACCCAAAGGGTACCTGTGAAGGGTGCATGACAAAACGTCGGTATGTGACGAGCTGGGTTGAGAATGGGTTGAATCATCAGGAACCCACTGTTTCGGATCAACGCATGCAAATTGACACAAATGTGCATAAACGATTGCTGTTGCTAATATAGAATAGAATGAAACAGCAAATCATATAAAGTTGAAGTGTATATAGAGTTTAATTGTTTCAGCCCTCACAAGAGACTTTCTTGCAAAGAAAAGAGCAAAGCACTCGCCAGTACAGGCACTGGTGGAAATGACATTGCAGACATGTGACATACTGAGTCAGCTCTTGCTGTTATGATCCAAATGCTGGGATTCACGCTTTTTCCCCCCTCCTCAATAAAACAGAAATAGTTGAAGGCTATTTTCTTACAGACACACAGACAACAATCATGTATCTAGCAAAAAGTATGAATGTGCAATTTTGTTTGTTGCAATTTGTTTCCGTCCTACTTAAAATAAAATATTGTCGATGTTGTCTTCTTTTTGGATGCATCATCCAAGTGACTTTTACAGCAATACTTGCCCAAGTGTAGCTGCTCTCAACATTGATACAAGTGGAGAAAGTCTGTGTAGAATTTAAATGGCCATAATCATAACTGATTCAGCTTTGCAAAGCTTTTATGAGCTTCCTATGAACATCTGAAGGGTATCAAAACCCCTTCTGTACTGCAATTTACATGACTGATGAACTGATATAATCGTATATCATGGTACTGTGGGACATTTTAGAAGAAAACTGTTTTCCCGAATGGCACCTTTTGTGTTTTAATTAGGGTAAGTAAGGGTGAAGAGAAAAAAAAGAATAAAGAAAAACAATTCAAAGCTTTCCCTGTGTTAGTGTCTCTTTTTCATCAAGAAAGTAAGATGTCCATCAACGTTTAGACATCGTAAACAATGCCTGAAAAATGTGTGAAACTATTTATAGATAAAATAACCACATTGTTATGCAGTTCATTCACCAAAGAGAAAATAAAAGCTTCTTTTTTTTTAAATTATGTCTCAGTATCTCATATGATAATCATTAAACTGACACCAAAACAGAGCTGTCTATGTTTGCCCCTTCTTAACTGCCCTGACTACACCCACAACCTACAACATCATCTTCCTGATCTCTCCTGATAATTACAGAATCTGTTTTCCATAATTATGAGATAATTATGAGATACTAGTTAAGTTATAATTATGAGTAATAATTATGAGATACAGATAGAGATAAGATATTTTTTTCTTAATCCCTGGTAAATTTAGTATGTTTCTGCAGTTGTTATTTAGTCAATTAAATATGTGACAAATCAAGGTAATTAATCACATTCATGCAAAAATCTGGTAAATCTCATTTTGGCACAAAACAGTTCCACAAATTGATTTGGTTTGCTTTTTGAGTGAAATACTGGCTACAGACTGGAATGTCACTGGTTCGATCCTTGGACCTGCATATTAAATCTGGATACATACTATGAAAAGGAAAGGAAAAGAGCTAAATTTGCCCCTTCCTTATTACCACCACTGAAATGCCCTTAGGCAAGGACCAATCAAGCTTACCCAAAATCTGCACATGTTGAGAAATTTAGGCCATTTCCATATATTTTCATATTGTAAAGCTTCAGGTATAGATATCTCATGGTAAAACATCCCATATGACCATATGCCATTTACACCTCCAACTAATATATTTGTGGAGCTGCATGTCCAACACAGTATCACAGCAGTTTGTGAAATAGTGAAGAAATGCAATAAAAAGTATGGAGACGAATTTCCCTTTTTTGTGACAGCAAGAACCAAAATTGGAAAATTCATTTCCATCTACCTAGATCCTAAAGATTAAATACTGTCAGTATTTCACAAATTGATTTAACAGAAAACCAAAATACAACCTTTCCCTATCCTTAACCAAAGTGAATCCTAAAGATTAAATGTTGTTAGTGTATCACAAATTGTTATTTTAGTAACATATGACCCCAGTCATGATCTTTTCCAAGCCTTGACCAAAGTGCTACTTGTTGACTAAACTAAACCACAGACGGGAGTTGAACCCTGGATTCTGGATATTGTATGCCTGTCATCTACCCCGACCACGTCCCAGCAATTCCAGCATGGTGTATGTAAATGTTTTCGGTAACACTTTAGTTTCTGATAAGCATGCACAGTAGTAGCATATTGACTCTTTACTTGTCATTATGAAGCACTTATTAATAAGTTGAAGATTTTCATCAATAACTTACTTGTTGTACATGAATTATAATCTTACTATGCTTTGTTCAGCCTTATTTGGTGGAAGTACCACAAGCATATATATGCCTACCATGTTGGCATGTCAGCATTGACTTGTATGTGCATAATCTGTTGCACAGTGCGTACTGTTGTTCATTGTCTGCAACAAAGTGCATTGCTATCATTCAAAGCTTTTTTATGTTTTTCATTTTATTAGTATTGAATGAGAGGATTGGCAGAAAGAATGAAAAGCAGCAAAGCTTTTTCAAACATTCGGAAAATAAATGGTCAGAAGGTTGGGGCTCTTATCGGCACATTAATATATGAAAGAAAACTCTGAACGCAAGCACCCTCATTTTATAACAAACATCACGAAGGGCAGGCGGGCACACACAAGCTTTACTTGACGACCCATAAAACACAATGTCGAGCTAAAATAACATACGCTTGTAATGCACTGATAATTTGAATTGGAAGTGGGTTTTTTCATTTATTTACAAAGCTGTAAGTGGAGTGCATTCTCAATTCTGTTGTGCTTCAAAAGAGATTTTCAGCATGGTTGTCCTGAACAGCACTCAGACTGAGCTTCAACATGAGCTGGAACTAAACAAAACACAAGGTCAGTGCAAGTAAAAGAGAGACGGAGCAGGAGAGGGATTGAAAAGAAAAGACACAACAGAGCAGCAGAATGAGAGCCATCCAAGAAAAAGAAAGAAAGAAAAAAAAAATTAAACACTGGTTCAAAACACGAAGCAATGAGAAAATGTGACTGTGGGGCAGAGAATACAGGAGTCAGTACAGTTAACATTTGGGAACCATAACAGGCTCCGAAAATCTCTTTTCAGGTTGAATGACCATTTAGCGCGAAGATGTTTCTGACAGATCAGCACAGAAGCAGCTTTATCAAGTCACAAGAGACATTACTAAAAAAAATCACAGGTAAAGCATGATGTAAACATCAGGGTTTTCTTTCTTTTTCCTGTTCTAAAGTCAACATGTTTGTGTGCAACTTTGCTTTTGATTTCACTCCCCCTTGTCTTCCAGGTATTTGACCTTGGCCTGGTTTAAATATGCACAAAAATGCACATTTTAATATCAATCAACTCATTATTAATATAGAGATAGACATTTTTTTTAATGATTGCAGATTGAAATGTGCTGATATCTTTAATAAACTTAAATCTATCTAGTTGATGATGCTAATTCAATCACAGCAAATGTATGACATTAGAACACACACTGTTATTAGTATTACTAAATTTTTCTCTGTATTTGGATAATCAGTAATAATAACAACAATCATCCATCCATCCATCCATCCATTATCTTCCGTTTATCCAGGATCAGGTCGCAGTGGCAGCAGGCTAAACAGGGTATTCCAGACGTCCCTCTCCCCAGCAACACTTTCCAGATGCTCCTGGGGGATCTCAAGGTGTTCCCAGGCCAGATAGGATAAATAATCCCTCCAGCGAGTTCTGGGTCTAGCGCGGGGTCTCCTCCTCATTGGACATGCCTGGAAGACCTCCAAAGGGAGGCGTTCAGGAGGCATCCTAATCACATGCCCGAACCACATCAGCTGGCTCCTTTCGATGCGAAGGAGCAGCGGCTCTACTCCGAGCTTCTTCCGGATATCTGAGCTTCTCACCCTATCTCTAAGGCTGAGCCCAGCCACCCTACGGAGGAATCTCATTTCGGCTTGTATCCGCGATCTCATTCTTTCGGTCACTACCCAAAGCTCATGGCCATAGGTGAGAGTTGGAACGTAGGCCGACTAGTAAATCGAGAGTTTTGCCTTCTGGCTCAGCTCCCTGTTCACCACGGTCTGGTACAATGCCCTCATTACAGCTGATGCCGCACCAAATCGCTTGTCCATCTCACGCTCCATTTTCCCGTCACTTGTGAACAAGACCCTGAGATACTTAAACTCCTTCGCTTGGGGCAGCAACACACCCCCAACCCCAAGGGAGCAATCCACCATTTTCCGGCAGAGGACCATGGCCTCAGACTTGGAGGTGCTTACTCTCATTGTGGCTACTTCACATTCGGCTGCAAACTGCCCCAGTGCATGCTGTAGGTCAGGGGCGGATACCTTAAACTGTTTGTATGTAACTGAATGTCATACACAATTTGAATTCCTTCTAACAGAATGTTCTTTTCCCACCTATAGATCTGAACAAAAATCGTACCTGCGCCTCTTAAACTTTGTATTGTAGGAGCTACAATCCCCCATTACCACCAAATGTTAGTGTGTCCCCAGAAGGGCCCGAGGTGAGGACATGCTATTTTCAGCACTCATATTGTGGTGCTACACTGCTCTGATTTGACTGACAGCTCAGTTTGAGGGTGGAAGAAAGGCTTTGTGCCGCCTCTGGATGATCTGCCTGTCACAACTGGACCAACTGCTGCTGTTATTCATTGTGTGAGTGTGTGTATCTTTGTTAAATGTTTAACAGACTTCCGTAGCCACATCTGATATGAGTCAGGATTGCAGCGGGTGAGGACGGTCGGGAAGCTTGTCTGTTTTGTGTTATTGGTAATAAGTGTCAATCCGTGAAGTGCAGTTGTCATACTTACAATGCAAAGAAGGTTCGCCCAAATAATAATAATAGTAATAATAATAATAAACTTTATTTATATAGCACCTTTCTTAAAAATGTTACAAAGTGCTTAACGAAAGAATTAAAACCAGTCAAAGCAGGTAAAATGAGAATAAAATAGATAGAATGAATAAAGTCAATTAAAATAAAAAAGAACAGTATAACTGAAACAAATGTCAAACATTTCCAAAAACTTGCACAAAAAGATAGAGACTTGGAGTTTCTGAGTTCAGCTGGCAGAGAGCTCCAAAGTTCTAATGGCAAAAGCTCTGAGTGATATTCGGAGAATGAATTGGAGAAATATTTGGGGGCAAGACCATTTAAGGCCTTAAACGTAAGCAATCAAATTTTAAAATCAATTGGAAATCTGGCAGGGAGCCAGTGTAGGGAGGCCAGCACAGGTGTGATGTTCTTGTACTTCTTAGCCCCAGTAATAAGTCAGGCAGCAGCATTTTGTACCATCTGGAGACGGTGGAGGGAGCCCCAGCTGATACCCGAGTACAGTGAATTACAATAGTTGAGCCTCGAGTAAATAAAAGCATGTACAACCCTCTGTAAGTCACTATGTGATAAAAAACGACCTAATTTTTGAGATTATTCTGAGATGAAAGAAGCAAGACTGATCAACGTTTTTGACCTGGTCATCAAAGCAGTGATTATCAAATTTTTTTGAAAGCAAAAATAGAGCTGATAGAATCTGGGGGACCAAACAGAATGACTTCAGATTTATCATTATAAAATTTAAGCACATTTTGTGACATCTAAGATTTAATATCAGAGAAACATGTTGTAAGGCTGCTAGGATCTAATGCAAATGTCTTCCTACAAAATATGTTCATTTACAGCTTTTTTGCTTTGTCAAAACAGTTTGGGAGGAAACATAACTTCCTACTTGTCAATCATGAGCAATGTTTTTTTTAAATCCATAAGTCATTTCAATTTGCTATATGTGCAGTCAACGCGTCTTCATTCCAGGTCATCACGTTTTGTCTTGCACCCCTTGCATCTTATCCAGATTCACAAGGTACCCTTTGGGCGTTACTGCTCCACATGCTAAGCCTTCCCTGACATACAATTAAGGGGCCCTTTGGTGTCCCTGGCCGATGCGCCAAGCCTTCCCTTTTAGTGTCTTAGGGCGACGCAGATGGTCCATTTTACTTTGGTTAAGTTTAAGCACAAAACATCAGTGACGTTTGGTTAAGTTTAGGCACAGAAAACATGTGGTTAGGTTTAGAAAAAGACCGGTGGTGTTTGGTTTCAAACAGGACGCAAACTCAGGTCTCCTGAATGAAAGTCATGTTTGTGACCCGCTCCGTCGGAGTATGTTCAGCTCATCTGATACTGACACGGACGGCTTTATATTGCAAGTACATTAAAAACTTGTGTGTCTCTGCCTGATGCCAAAGGGTACTTTGCGCCTCTGGTTGAGACACGAGGGGCCGTGACAATTCGAGTCGATATCTGACGAGCTGGGCATGAGAACGTGCTGGTACTGTACATGCAGAACACACCAGCTGGCTCCCATATTCACTCACACTACGATGTTCACAACATTCCTTCTAGACAGTCGTGCATGCAAAGTAGTATTCTAGACAAAATGAAATATGTCATGGTTTGGACATATAACTATGAATTTTTAATATAGAAAATAATTAATATATTCTAATTATGTTTTTTCCCCCCATAGTCTTAGTTACTGTAATCTCCTGCCTTCCTGTTAATAAAAACAGGTGATGGGATCCTATTATTCTTCATCACTACTTGCTTGTTAGTTCTTATGAACATTATGTTTCCCTCTGTGTTGCTGTCCTGCTGGGCAGAAATTGGGTTTATAGTTCAACAAAATCAATAACAGCTCATATTCTGATAAGTAATAAGTGCTATTGAATGTTTACTCTACATAACACATTCTTAATTTAGCAATCCATATACATATACATATACAGTATATCGATAAAAGACACTTCATCAATCTCTTAGGTTGGGTTGCACATACACTTTCAGTTTTATGAGCTTCGTTGTACATGTATAATGACAATAAAGATATTCAAATTCAAATTAAAAGAGTTTTGACTGAAATTCTGTTTATAATGCATAGTCTTGCAAGTAGGCACCCTCAATGCATGCTGTTCGAGAAGGATATTACATACTGTATCTCAACTTGACAGAAGTGATTTCATTGAGATTTAAGAGATATTCTTTGACAGACAAACTACTGGCTGTGTGTATTTGCTGACACCGCTCCAATATTCCAATTTTCTCCAAATATGAATCTCTAAAATATTTAAATAATTTCAACTCATGCAAACACTGTGTCAGCTGTCTACCCCAGTGTTGTGACCTTGTCTGATATACAAAAAAATCCTGTATGATATCAGGGGACGAGAAAGGTTAATTACATACAGGAAAATTATTCCAGATCATTTATTTGTGAATAGATAAAAAATATGCTGAGTAATTCTTTAGACTTGGAAGAGTGTGATATGAATGGCACCATGTGGTTATTGCCTTAGTGGACAACGTACGTGACCAGCACACATTGCAAGTCCACATAATTAGCAGTTAAAATTCCATTATACATAATAATGCATCTATTAAACACAAATTGTATGGCAATCTAATTTTTTATTTTTAAAACATGAATGTATTATGAATCTAATTACCACAGTTAATGGGACTTTTTTTTTTCTTTCCATTTTTTCAATTACTTTGTCACTGCTGTGTTGCAAAGAGTAGCTGAGGACTGAATGAGTTCCTCAGATTCAGTTCTCTCTAAAACCACATCTCTAGAACCACTTTTAGGAATTATAGTAATATTATAAAGTAATAATATTTAAACAGATGGACTACACTCACCAATTAAACCTCATTGCATTATGGTTTCTGACAGATTTTCTTGTGAGAACAATAGAATATTGTGATACTATAAGTAACCGACTACTGCTTATTGAGGATTTAGAGAAACTAATTTATGCTTTTGTTTCAAGTATTATGAGCATTTGGGGGCAGTCAGTGGAAAACTAGAACGTTCAGATGCTGCTGGAGTCATAACAGTGTTGGTGCAACAAATATCCAGAGGGTGGGGGGCACCGCTTATCTCTAATATGTCTGACATTGTTTTCTGAGAAAAAGTATAATTACCAATTAAAATCCTTAAAATGACGCCTATTCCTTCTCTGTCATTGAAAAATTAATATGCAAATATTTCTTAACTTAAGCTGTCAAAATAAAAATTTTATTTCCTTTATTTTTTAAATTAACTTTAATGAAAACTGTGCCTTTGATTCATTGTTTTTTGTTTTTTTGCAAATGTTTTTATTAATACAGGGGTTACATATCACTGCACTAAAACTGCACTCTTTTGTAAATTACTTTTTAATTATTTTTATTACTTTTTCATCCTTGTTTTTATCTTATATTATAATAATTTGCTTTATTGTTAGGCCAAATCACACCTCAGCTGGTGCGAGTGGATATTGTTGGAAAAACAGCAGCCCTGATTTGCATACATGTGGTTTTTAATTCAGAGTCAAACTTAGTTAGTCATAGAAATGACAGAACTGTTGGGATTCTCATCCTCAGTAGTAAAGTAATATTGCCATTAGTCTATCAATCTAAAGTAATTCATACTTAAACCGCAGTGTGAGCTGCATTGTGTACTTTTTAATTATTTTTATTATTTTTCATCCTTGTTTTTATCTTATATTATAATAATTTGCTTTATTGTTCCTTGGTTACTTTTGGTGCTTTTCATGGCCTATTTGTGGGACCCTTTGAATAAACTTTGTTTTTAAATGGTGTTACAATTAAAGGAGCAATTTGTATGATGATGAGTTTCATTCACAGGTCGTCAAATACTGACGCTTTGAGTTGGTGGGTCAGGCTGACCACCAACCCATAGTGTGGGTATTTGACGACCCAAAAAGTCCAAAACATCGGTATTTCTCGACCTGTGAATGAGACTCAACAGTCATTTCTACTACAGATTCAACTTTTAAACTTTCCTTGGTTTGGTGGTTCATGGTTTACTTGCAAGATAGTGTATGCTTGTCATGCCATTTTGTCAGTAACACACAATATCCAAAACATAGAAGACAAATACACTTTAACTTGCTCTTTAACTTAACACTTTCTTTCTTTTACTATTTCGCTGTGATGGTAACTATTTGTCACTGAAACGTCATTCAAGTGATACTCAATTAGTCTATTAAGTTTTCTGTGGGTTTTATGGGCAAAAATGCATAGTACTGTGGACGAATTGTGTTGCAGTTTCTCTTTTTAAATGTATTGCTATTTGTGAAGGTTATTTCTTTACATTCTGTGTTATTGATTCTTAGGTCATAGAACCAACAGACTTGAAGAAATCTGTATGCAAAGAAAAGCACACCCAAAATTTGCAGTGCATAATGCTGAGTTGTCAAAGTCTGATTAGGACAAACTCAAATGTGTGGATTTCAATCTGTATGAGAGCTGCATAATTTTACCCAACCTGACCCTGGTCAAGAAAATATAGGCTAGAGAAAAAAAAACTAAAGTGTTGAGAAAAAAAAAAAAGTTTGCATGATTTGTTTATTTTCTTATTTTCTTATTTTCTATAAGCTTGAATAACTTCTATATAATAGGAGATTTAGAATTTTGGGGTGTTTATTGCTGTCAGATTTTAATATACAAGAATATACAATATACAATTTTTTTGTCTCTGGGTTGCATGAAAATTGCTCCATTATATGATGTGAGTTAGTCCATCATCTTGTCCATAAAATGAGCACTCAACAGCATGGGATGCAATCTCTGTCCAGACAGACTGGTCAAATGGTTGAATCAGTACAATTTCAATTGTGTGTGGAAGCCAGTTATCTACTGAACTAATTCTCTTGCAAATGGGGTTGGTTTGGATGGGAACTTCATAACGTGGCTCCACCGCTCGATCACTACATGCGCAGAATCTGGCTCCAAATGACGTCACCAGCGCAAGATGGCAGTGCTTGTATCTGGGATATTTTGGCTTCATTTTTGCGCAATGGGAGAAAGTGGAGATGCGCCGTCCCACTTTATTTATGTCACTGTTAGTGGTTAAAGTCATGGATAATTTATTTGTAATTCATATTTAGGAATAGGTTTAGGATCATATAACATCAGTACAATCAGTCGGGGCATTAAAATGTGCTATTATGACATGTTACAAGTTAGTAGGCTTCACTAGAAGGACTGCAACCACATAATTTGATATGGCTCACTCTTTACTTCCATCATTAGTGCAGGAATAAACGACGTGTTTGATTCAGAATGATATTAATTTAAACTTTTAAAACCTTGCTTTTCCCTTCAGTGCACTGAAAAATGCAACGGCGTCATAATGCCACCCCACTGTGTGATTTAGACAGCAAGCCGGCATACCGCAATGAAAAGACGTGTGACAAGTAACACAGCAGCATCGGAGTCTAGTGTGACGTTTTACATGTGTGACGAGCAGCGCTTTGTAAACAATGGAATAACATGACAATAACAATTATTTACCGTCCCTGTTATGTGGCGGATGATCTCGTCCTCTACTCGGAGGGCAAGTAGCTCCCAAACCTTGAGTTGTCTCCACAATTTGTAAACATTTTTGGTTGTTTTTCTTCTTCTTTGAGTTAGCTGCTACCTGCTAAAGAGAGAGAGAGAGATGCGCACAACTCTAAAAATAAAAATTCAATGTAGCAAGTGATGTTGAAATTGGGCATGATGCCACAAATAAATGAATGAATGTATTAATTACATTTCTGTTGACCAGTCCTTGTCAGGCTGATTTAAGAGGGCAGAAATGCACGTAATGCATGTAACACACACGCCTTTCACCCAGGAGACCGGAGTTCGTGTCCCGCTTTAAACCAAACGTTTTAAACCTAACCATGTGATTTTTATGCCTAAACTTAACCAAAGTAACATAGACCTTGTGCACCAGGATAAGACGTGTGGCGCGCAAGCCTTTGCGCACCTGCTAGAGACACTAAAGGGAAGGCTTGCCAAATGGATAAGACGCAAAGGGCACATGACACAACAAGCAGTATGTGATGAGCTGGGATATGAATGTGTTGGTCCATGTGTCTATGACGTCCAGATGTCTATAGAAATCTATTTTTTAGCATAATTTCCAGAAATATTCAGAAAAGTTGCACTGGGAATCCTCTGTTGTTGGTGTGTGTGTGTGTGTGCGTGCGTGCATGTGTGTGCGCACGTGTGTGTGTGTGTGAGACACAAACATGTGCACACACACGCACTCCAAATACCCAGCCTCACTATCTCTTACTTTGCTGCCAAAAGCTGTCAGGAAGATCAAAGTGGCTAAATGTGTTTGATGGAATACTCCATTTTCTTAATTTACCACACAGATCGGTGTGACTTGAAAGAGTTTCCACTGAAAAGAACTTCATATGGTGGAGTGCATCTCGAAAGACGAGTGGATATTGCGGGGGGAAGATAGCTGACAGCTGCGTGCGTCCTCTGAGTTTGTGAGCTCGGGCTGCTCCTCACGTCCTTCTAATTTGCACATCAACTTTCACTATAAAGCAGTGTACAGAATCAAGTTGAAATGTAACAAAGATATGCTTTACAATAAAGCCAATTCTTCTCAAACATCAAGCAGCAACACTCTTGTTCAGGTGTTATGAATGATATGAATCAGGGTTAATGTTAACCACCTCGACCATCACCCTATTTAACCCTCGTCCCTGCAGTTTTTATTCTTCATTACCTCAGACACAACTCCACCTCCTCCATCGTTCACTAAGCAGGATCTCCTTGTATAACCTTTTAAGAAAGCTCTTTTGGTCATCCCTACGAGTAATTAAGTAGGCGGGCTATCCATGTCAATGAACAGACCCCAACTGTTTCTTCCCTTCATTAGTAAAACGGTGACATGAGAAAAAACCATGGCAACCACCACAGAACAGCCGCAGCGGCTGTATCACATGAGAAAAAAAAGAGAAGGATCCCTAGTCTGAGGCATTGTCTATGTGTATACATCTGTATGTGCTGCATGTGTGTGTGTGTGTGTGTGTGAGTGGGTGGTATTCTCTTGCTAATTATCCCACACATCTTCTTAGATCTTTTTAATCAATAGCTTTGATAGCTGTTAATAGGGAGTCAGGAGTATCAGTGCTTTATTTTAATTGAAAAAAAAGACAAATACAGAACCGTAGACTTAGGCTAATTTTAGGGTAACAGTGTACCATCATATTGTGTCCTAAGGTGGAAACTTTTTTTCATTTAAGATTTTGTGACTTCATTGAGTTTTAACACTAAATGAATGAGAATGAATTGAGTAGTCTCATAGCCTGAGGAAAGAGGCTGCTCCAGAGTCTGGTGGTGCGGCCGCGGATACTTCTGTATCTTTTGCCAGATGGAAGCAGGGTGAAGAGGCTGTAGCTGGGGTGGGTGTTGACCTTTAGTATCCTTTGGGCTCTGCGCAGGCTCCTCACCTCACCGATATCACTGATGCTCGGTGGATGTGTACCAATGATGTTCTGGGCTGTTTTAATTACCTGCTGCAGAGCCTTCCTGTCTTGGGCCGTTCACGAACCATGTCAGTTTGTGATAATTTCAGCCAGGATGCTTTCTATTGCTCCTCTGTAAAAGTTAACAAGAACTTGGCATGGGAATTTTGTCTTCTTCAGTTTCCTTAAAAGGTACAGTTGTTTCTGTGCTTTCTTTGTCAGGGTGAATATGTGTGATGACACTGTTTAAAATGTTTACAGCAAAATTGGGCATCGTGGATCCCGTGCCATAGGCTTATTGGGTCTGGTAGAGTGGAACTAAAACATTAAACTGAATTTAGTAAAGCTTACGACTCAATAGTCATTATTTATTACATCGGACTTGATCTGGGACTAAATACTAAGACTTGAAACTTAAGCATGTCCTGTAGTACTGTCACTGACTTATATATATAGACCACACTTGTTCCTTATTCATAAAGAAGTGCCTTGAGTTCTTAAAACATGTACCATAAATAGGCCAAATCACACCTCAGCTGGTGCGAGTGGATATTGTTGGAAAAACAGCAGCCCTGATTTGCATACATGTGGTT
>JBBPCS010066715.1:0-17005 GCA_037974645.1 Hollardia meadi
TGTAGTGTAAAGCGCTTTGAGTGGTCAAGCTGACTAGAAAGGCACTATATAAATACAGGACATTTACCATTTACCATTTCTTTACACTAATATTTAATTAATCACATTTAAGACTTTTGTTTGAGTGTTAAGTCTATAAATCTGTGAATTTACACAACACACATTTAAAAAAAGACAAAGGCCAACTGGATATAGTTCTGGTAATTTGGTAACAGGCAACACACTGAAGGACATACACTTTTGTTAACTGTTCTTCACAGACTAGGCGCTGTTGCTGGGTCCAGCCAGCAGAGGGCAATGTCAGGCCTGTTCAGTGTAGTGTTCAGTTTAGATTCCAGCAGCTGTCAGACATGCAACACACTCAAGAATGAAGACAAATCAATTAGACATCAGACCAAAACTGGATCAACTAACTAGCAGCTATAACAGTTCACATTTAGATGCCATCTCTCCAACATAAAACACTCTTTTATTTGTATGTTATTGTGACTCCCAGTAAGTGAAAGTTCTGATTAGAGACCGGTCTAAATTTTACATTTGACCTTTTATTGTTTATGCAGAAGAAATATGTCCTCCAGGTAGAACTGGGTATTGTTTAAATCTTTGATTCCAGTACTGATAGGATGCCAGTCTTTCAGTAACAATACTAAAGTGATTGTTTTATCCATATCTTACTTTGAGAAACATAAACATGTGTTTCTATGAAACCCTTTTTTGTTAAAGGTTGTCTAAACACAAGCATTTGGAGATGATCTCTAAATAAAATAGTCTACAAAAACTGGTAAAGTTCTGCTCAGTTAAATCAGGAACGATCTGATCAAATTTCAATTTAAAGATTCTAATTCTGACCAGACATTTGATGTCAAGTTTTAGTACTTGACAGTTTTTGATTCTCCGAAATATTTTGTTCTTTACCAGAAAAATTAAGGCTGTAAAGTCAACAGCAATTGTAGTTTAATTGTGGGAGATTCTGTATTATTGTGATCTGTAAACCATCATGTAGGTCCAACAGTCTCCTGGTTTTCAGTTTTACTGGACTAACCCGCAGAACAGCTGGCTTCATTGAATCCCTCCTTCCTGGCTCATGAAGTGTCATTAAAATAAAGCTTGAAATTGTTACGAGAAAGACATAAATTATTTGGCTATGTAATTTGGAAACCGCCATTTTGTAAACACACTCTCCTCTTACCCTTCATTAAAGTTTGATTAATACTTTTTATATTGCAAATAATGTGAGATAGTACAACTTCCAGTAACGTTAGAGTGTTTTGTTAGTGTTATAACCCTTTTGAAACAATTCAGATGATTTATCCCCTCTCAAATATGAAACACATTTCTCCTTCACATGGAGATGAATGTTTAAAGGAATTTTTCAGTATTTTTGGGCATAGTGCTTATTGTCTTTCTTCCTGAGAATGACATGTTCAGATGGATATGAGTCTGCGTTAAGTAGGGACCTGGAGTCAGGATGTGGTTTTTGATAGTGTGTTTGTCTTACAGGAGGGTCAGGGGTCTAAGAGGACGATCAGTGACCTGAACGTGGTGATGGATGCCAGTGAGCTGCAGAACTTCAGCAGTTTCCTGTCTGGGTAAGGGCTAACACTGCAGATTGATGTTCAGCTGATCTGAAAAAAACAACCTTATCCACTCCTCCTCCCCGTGGAGTTTTGCTACATCTCCAATGATCTTCCTGTCTGTGAGTTATCGCGTGTTTCTGGAATGAACCAGACACATCCATTAAACCTTCTCAGAGTGACAAACCTCTCGGTGATGGTAGTCTGGACTGTCAGATTTCTCAGGCTTAGAATTTAACTCGATGATGATTGGTCACTTGTTGTAATTGTTGCCTTACTTGTTGTAAGCCACAGACGCCAAAACAGGAAATGCATTCTTCAGTTATGAATGACAATTGAATGAGAGAGTGAGCAAATAATCACAGAATCTCGTGCAAGTGTGACTGCACATTAACATAGAGCCAGTGTCTCTGATAAAACTTTGGATCTACACTATATGGCCAAAAGTATGTGGACAGACTGTGTCTGTTTTTCCTGGTTTAGCCGAGGTCCCCTAGTTCCACTGAAGAGACATTTTACTGCTCCAGCATTTTACTGCTCTAGAACACAAGCGAGACCTTATCAAGTATTGGACCTCACCAATGCTCTTGTGGCTGAATGGGAGCAAATCGCTGCAGCCAGGTTCCAAAATCTGGCTGTTCTGGTGGAACATGGTCTGGAATGACATATTGAGCTATTACATATGGCTGTAATGTTCTTGTGTCCACATATATTGGCCATTTTGTGTATATTCACATAGATCATCAGCCAAAGAATAGTCTTGTAAGATAAATACTGAAGTGCATCATGTGTAAATCCACCATCCGACTGAAGTTGGCTTCAGAAATCCTAATTGGTGCATTGTGTCTGGTGCGTGTGGACTGAAACCCAGTGTCAATTCCTCGGTTATGACACTGTCTGCTCAGTCCAACGCTTCATATTTAATACTGGATATTATTCGTGTCAGGATGAAGCTGTCTGTTTAGTTCAGCTCAAGTGTTTATTGAAGAAGATGTGAAACTGCAAACGGCTGTCGTCCAGCTGAATGTCGTCACTCACTCATCCACTTGTTCTCGCTGTGTCGGCTCTTTACTCACAAACAATAAGCCTCTCTCACAACACACGCTTTGACTTGTAAAACACGCAGGTGTAACTCATTTCTTTCATAATGGCTGCATTCCATTTAGGTGTCCTGGCACACTGGCACATCTACCTGTAAACAGAGCTCAGCCATTATTAATATTGGGTAACTCCTGGTATTTTCTTGCTGTGACTATTCAAACTATGATCAGTCACAATTAAGAATGTCTGGAGCTTTAGTCACTATTTCCTTTTACACCACAAGGAAAATGTTTATTTTGATCAAAGCCAGTGGTTTACAAATGATATTTCACGCTCACCATTAGAACATCAGCCACAGGATTGGGGTGGACCAAAATTTAACATCTAAGCAGACACATACAAGCTAATTCTGAGCATTTTTAATTTTGCAATTTATATGAATTTTGTTGAAAATAATCACCTGTATTAACATCACAACCAACAAGAGTCTAGAATCTAGATGATTATGTGGGCAGCACCGGCACTTGTAGGCAGTCCTTTTTAAAAGGTCATAGATTGGACCTTTTTTGTTTTTGTTGGGAGGGCAGTGTAATGTTACTGCATTTGAGTCTGGCCAGACTGGAAGAGCTGTTCCTTTACTGAGAATTAATGCCCAGTCTTGGACTTATCACAATGAAGTATTCAGCTAGCCCTTTGTATAATCTCATCATAACATACACCAATGTATGTAACTAATAAACATAATTATGCATACAGACCGCAAAGAAGGGGCTTTGAACTGCAGTGTCTTTTTGGAGACTGTAAAACAAATCCATAATGATGCATCCAATGCTGGATTCTGTGATGACCAGTTACTAAAACTGTTTTTGTTTTTTTTCTCATTATAAATGCGGCTTGGATACTTGTCCTGTTTTCACCTGATTTGGCTTTTCAGCACCTGGAGTAGTTGTTGTTGTTGGTGGTGGTGAAAGCTCCCGTCCAAATGTTGATCTTTTGCTGTGCGTGCGAGCTGAGGAAGCTGCTACAGGGAGTTAATGTTAGCAGGGCTAGCTTGCTGTGTAGCAGGGAGAGAAACACAGTTGTTCGTGCTTGGAGAAGTCGCCTGGGATTTGAAAACTGATGATGGTGCTGAGTTTTAAGAAGTGGAGCCTGGAAGGTTTTGAGCCATTTCCTTACATCCATTTTGTTAAACATCGCTAGTTAGCTGTGTCAGGGTCAACAGTCAGTGATGAAGTCGCTTTGGATAAAAGCGTCAGCTAAATGTAATGTAATGTAATGATATCAAAGGAAGGCATTACGGAAGCCTATAATTTAACAATAGACAACTTATAGTATATAAGTGTTTTGAGATGGAACAAAGCAGTTTGCCTTGAATCTGTAGGGAACTCCAGTCGTCACCTTAGCATCATGAGCACCTTGTTTGTTATTTACTCCCGTTAGAAACGAGTGAAGCTATCTCAGTTGTGTTTGTAGGTGTTGTGTTTATGTGCTCAGGTGCATTTCCTGATAGCCACAGTCTGCCAGAAAGCGTTTGTCAGTGGATCAGCAACACAATGCAGAAGTCTGATTTGCTCTATATCTGAGGCCGAACAACATCTGGATTGTATGGTCCAGTCTGCAGAATCTGGCAAACACCAGATGGAAAAATACTGAAGATAATGCTTCTGACACATTGCTGCCTTTTCTGAGTCTGTGTGTGAGAGACAGAGTCAAAGTTTGATTGTTCAAATCAGACTCTGATTGACTCTGAAACTGATAATGTTTGTTAAATCAAGCTAGTCTGAACTGTTAAAGATAATCACTCACAATAATTTTTTTTTAATTGGTTATTTTTATTCGGCAGACATATTTCCACATCTGTTCTCCTGTCTCCCTGAACTTGTTTTCTTTCATTTAATTTAGTTTAATTTAATTTAAAATAACACTATGCCTGCACAGGCTGTGTAGTAGTCCTCTGTCCGTGTCACACAACACTTGAGATTGATTGCCTGGTTAACATGAAGTATCTATTAGGGCTGCACGATATTTGGAAAAACTGAAATTGCAATATTTTTCTTTTTTGCGATATATATTGCAATATGAAAAAATACAGCAATTTAGATGAATTTAGATTACTTGAAAAGCTCTATTAGGAAAGAATTAATCATTCCAGAACTTTTTTGTAGCGGGTTTGACACTTTTAAATGAAGAAGAGTGGCACTCAGAGTCATGTTTGACAAATAATTATTATAAAATAGAAAGGAAATTGCTCCACAAAAACATACAAAACAATAAAGCCAATAAAAGTAGCAATGAAATATGTCACCAAAAAACAACTCTGCAACAACAAATATAACCCTATACCATAATTCCGTTTACAGTAGGTGTATTAAATTAAGCAAGCAAAACATTGTCACTTTTTAGATCTTGGTCATTTGAATGATCGCTGTATCTTTTCACCAGATGAAGTATTTTAGTCATCGGACGTCTGGATGTTATCAGAGAAAAAAGCTGAGCCAATGTTAGCGGCAGCTCGGTTTGTAGCTTTCCTGAACGTCCCGTGCCCACTGAAGAACGTCAGAGAAGTCACTGATTTTTAACATGAAACTGCTTTATTCAATGTTTTTCCTGCTTGTAATTACCAGGTCGGTTTGTTTTGGAGAGGAGGAGACCTCTGCGGATAATTTGGCTCTTGGTAAAAACCCTGTGAACAATGAATACTTCATGAATTCTAACCCATAAACAAGCTGAGCACCTAGGAACAAGCTAAGCTAATGTTACAAGCAGCTCGGTTCACAGCACCACTTGATGCCCTGTGTCCGCCGAAGAGTGTCAGAGAAATACTGATTTTTAACGTGAAACTACTCGGGTCGTGACATTAACACTTGTCAGAGTGCTATGCTGTCACAACAACATATCTAAGTTATAACTCGTCATTCAGTGAGGCAACGGAGGCACTTCAAATGAACTCTGAATGTAGTTTAGGAGTAGACTACGTGGGTTTTGTTTGAGATTATTCAATCAAATTATGTGTTCTTATTCATCATCAAAATTCAGTTCAAAATTATCGCTATTATATAGGTGATAGAGATAATGTCTATATTGACGTCAATATTTACATTTTATTTTTTTGGTAAAAACCAAATTGCATCCTCAGCAAAATGTTCAGTTATTGTAGTCAAACTGTTCTTTTTCTTTTTTTCCCCCACTGTTACCAGATTTTACTGCTTCTTTGAGATGACAAACTGAAGCCACTACAATCTTCAAAGTCCACACATCACATTCAAAAACTACATGGTACAAAGTTTTTGCACTTACAACAAGTAATTGGTTCTTCTCTAAAGATATATTTAAAATGCATCATTCAGAACCGGTAGGACCAGATTAGTTCAATACAACAATATCAAACCAGGGATCAGTCTGTCTCTCGCTCTGTATTTTTGGTAGTGCTCCATTATATGGAAGGGTGCTTCCATGTTTCCATCAGCTCTGTTTGGAATAACAGTCGTCTGGAAACTTCACCCGGCTGCCGTCTAGCCCCAGGCCCCCGTGGAAAACTCTGGAAAAACAGAATGTCCCATGCTCACTCAGACGGAGTGAACCAGACCAAAACAATTATTTATTTATTTTGCTATTACCAGTATGATATACAGAATAGTATGAGGAAGCACCTTTTTGTAACCAATGTTTTACAGTTTTTGGGTGGGTGGTCCAGGATTTGTTTTTTTGTATGAATGGTAGAGCATTTGGTGAGACAACAAGGCTCTGCGTTTTGGACATCACATACAGTATACATCCTTTGCAGACATATATGAGGACTGAAACTGCTGCTGCAGTTTAGCTAATGTGCTGCTCATGCTACGCCCACTGTGTAGACACAGTGGTAGTCTTTTAAAGACTGTACACTTGTCAACATTGACGGCTCACTTTGTTAATTGAATACATTAAATGGCACCCCTCTGGGATGTGTTATATTCAAACAGTAATTGTTACCCTTTGGAAATCATGACTGATTACATTGACTCAATAGATTTCTTAGTTCAGTGATGTATATTGTCACATATTTGTTCAGGGTATTTTGTCATACCTTTTCTGATTGATGATTCAAATAATACTTTGAAGAGACAGTCGTGATAAATTTCATTAAAATGTTTTAAAGATGTATGCATTATCATTTCAGGGTGGAGGAGAACAGGGATCTTCTGCTGTTCTTCAGGACTCTCAGGACTTTCTCAGACAGATGTGATGACCGGTGCAGAACCTTCCAGCACTTCCAAGTAAGTGAAGACAAACCTCACCCTCACAAACCTTCTGTCCATGGTGTGTAATTATTTGGGTGGTGTTGACAGACTTGTTCCCTTAAAATAAATATGGAAGACTGACTCGTGATCAGGTGGTCCTTTCCTCCAACGCAATGTGTTTAACACAAATGGTGACAATGTTTTGAAACATTGGCCCAATGAGATTGCCGCAGCCTTTCTCTAAGAGTTTGTATATGAGTCTCTCGGCATCATTTGTGGAGGACAAGATTTACCAGTCCATGCTGAATTCTTTCAGTGTGGAGACCAGATGGTCCATCAGTCAGTGTGAAGGCAAACAGACCGAAAATAGGAACTTTAGGTTACATTTCATCTTTAACCTCTGCATGACTCCTGCTGGGTTTCACCCTCATCCATCAGTGGAGGACTTGATTGTCTTGTCCAACTTTGAGGCCGGAAGGTCAGTCCAGAAGACAGGGTTTTTCTTTGTGGTCCAGAAGAGACTGGTTTCAGGGTGTATATTTCACAACAGTAAAATTCTTACACCGGCCATGCTTTGGCAACCCTTTACCACCCACTGTTCCACCCATGGGACAGCACTATGTAGAAGGTGCACAGACTGCCAGCATTTATTGAACATGCAATGTACTGTATTTCTCAATAGTTAAGACTCTCTGACTTTGGTCATTGTAGCTCTGAAAAAGTTTTAGTTGTGAAAATGATTTAGGTTCAAAATATACAACTGAATCTATAAACCTGGTGTCTCCCTATCTTCATATTAGTCTAGTCTTTTGTCCGAACCAAACTTGGTTCAGCTTGGTCTACTTGTGTTTTCTCCTACAAGTCTCTCATGCTGTTGGAGATTGTTCACAGTCGTTAAATACTCTAGATACCGGTATGTATTGTCAGCCATAGGCTGTGTATGTGGTAAAAGCTGGTTGTCAGCTCTATGTCAACCGTGAAGAGAGAATGACATCTCTTAAAAAGTGCAACTTTACACAAGAATTATTGTTTGTAAACTGCTTGGATTCAGGCTGATGAAAGAGGAGAAAAATGAAATGTAATGCTGTAGGTGTGAATTAGTTTGGGCATGGTAAATGGGACAGGGTGGGACTTAATTGAAGAGGTAGCAGTAAAATGTCAAATAGTAAATGAAGCTGCAGAAGCAATATGGAACCTATTCTCCTGTTTACTCGGAGAATGTAACATACAGCCAAGTTGGCTGGACTGTAGAAGGATTAACCCACATTTTCCATACTGGCCTCTGTGCTCTAAACTCTTACTTTGCTTTAGTTGCATTTTCTTCAGTGTTATTATGGAAAAATGTCATTCAGATTGTAACTGTTTTGCTGCAATGTGGGCAGTGTCTTATATGCCTATTTCCATGCTTTAATGACACACAGACATAAACATGTATTTAAACGAATAAACAAATAAAAATATAAAACACAAAGAATTCACGTACAACACCCGCCAGGAATCTGAGGATTTTGCTGGTAGACCACGACATTAATCAGCCAGTCACTGTAGGACTACAGGACGGCAGATGATGGTTGGCTACCTAGCAGTTAGAAACCACAGCAATTTACAGGCATATGGCCATTTACTGAGTGGCATTTCTCCATTGAGGACATATTAATGCTAAATGTCTCTGCATATAGACGCACAAACATGCACAGGCTCTCCACTCAGACATGGGCAGTGGTGTAATGCAGTTAATGTTTTTGTTGTGCCAGTCTTGTGGCTCAAAGACGGTGATATCAGTTGCTCATTTCAACATTTTGCAAGCACCAACAAATAATCAATGTTAGCTCGAGCTCTAATGATATTTTTAATGTTCATATACATATTTGAACATTTAAAAAATCAATAATGATATCAGTCAATATTTACCTGATTTAACATAAACAAACATTTTGATAAGGACTCCTTAAATTTGGATATTAAGATGTAATTAAACATTCTAAACATGCAAAGATTATATTAAAGAGTTGTGATGATGATACAACATGTGGATGCTTAGGTTGTATTTGGACTTGGACCATAAGAATATCAATCTTTGTTAAGGTGTGTTATGGCTGTGGTAATGACACTTAATGTGAATATATAGTTGTATGTTAAGGGGATACGGTGTAGCAATGGTGGGTACATCTGTTGGCTCCTTTGCTACCTAGTAGCTCAAATGCATCTCAAAAATGTAACTACAACAGGATACTGGGGATACCATGTAGATTGCTCAGCTTGGGCTACTTTGCATTTTCCCCTACAAATTTGTGATGCTTGTATTCACAGTGAAGACAACAATGAAGAAGTTGAAAGAAACAAAGTCTAACACAGATTTGCAAACCTTCTGTGAGCTACATTCACGTTCTATATCTCAGTCAATAAGAGAATGTAAGCACAGTGACTGAAATAATGAGACAAGGCAAACCACCTCAAATACATTTTAATTAAAAAAGTTTAACTTTATTAAAATATTTTAAAAACATAACCATGTTACATACATATCTTCCTGTACACCACTGTCTTATTCACATCAGTAAGAACTTCTAAAGTGGAAGGGAAGATTTAGACATACAAGCAAGACATTTTAAAAGCAGACAAAATAAAAAGGAGTAACTTTCACATTACTATATTTCATAGATACATTATTCCCCAGTTCACCCTAACTGGAGTTTATAAATTAAAAATCAAAGTGACGTTAAATCACAAAATACAGTTGGACAAGTCTACATGGCCATAACCCATATTAAGAGAGCCATTTTTAATGGAATACTTGTTAAATTGTGTGGAATTAGTTAATACAATCACAGAGCAAAACGCACAGTGTTGTGTTAAATTCTAATCATTTTGTCACCTGACATGTAATTAGGATTGATTCATCATATCAACTATAAAGAAAGTATTAACTGTAAAAAGTACTTGGATTGGAATGTGTTCTACCCAAAAATATCAGTTTCTTTAATAATTTTTTATTCACTGGTGTCGGCACTTCAGACAAAACTCCTATTGTCAAAAGTTATTATTCAAAGACAGCCTAAATCTCACTCTCAATTTTTCTACAATTGAAGCCAGGAAACTTTAAAATGAAGCATGCACACCATTAATACACATAATCAAAAACTGCACTTCAGTCATGTATTGGAATGTTGTCTGTCCAAATGAAATTCCTGATGACCCACAATGAGCAAGATGAAAACTGATCTGGCTTTGCAAGGCTTGAGAAACATGTGCGTCCGTTAAAAGCATCCTGTTGGACATTTTACTTTAATGTAAAACATTGACATGAGAGATGGTAAAATATGTTAAGGTCGTCTAAAAATGGCAAAGATATCTAGAAGGCTGTTGTCATCTTGTTATCTACTTATATAATTTATTCCGCAAAGGGTGTGTTGTGTTTTAAACTAATAAGTAAAGGAAGTTACAAACAAGCCTGTTGGCTGACTGACTGTGTGTGTTGGTTCACTGTAGTTTGTGTGGTTTTCATTCATCTTGGTAGTACAGCGTCAGGTCAAAATGAAACAATAAATTGGACTGTTCACACTTCTTCACTTATTTGTGGGGTTACATCTGATCTACTAGCATTACGTCACCTGTGGACATTCAGGGCATTTAGAAGGCACCTCACCTGTGGTGTCTTCTGAACAGGTTGCCTAAAAGGGAGGCAATGTGATGGAGCCACAAGGAGGCTATGGCTTTTCAACCAGCCTGTCAGTAAGACTGATTTTAGATGTGGTCACAGACAAACTAGTTGGTTTTGAAGAAAATCGAGGCCTTCACACCACTTCTCAGGTGGTTTTCGACCAATTAGTGTGACTGTGACTCTTTCATGTTGAACTTGCTGCAGACATATAATTGCCTGGTACTCGCCTCCAGTCAGTAAACGGAGGAAGACCATCATTTCATTTCGACCTGACAATGTCACAAGCTGTAGGTTTGTGAAGTAAAAACATTAAAAAACTTTACCCCCACCATGGGACCAGCGCCCCAAAATCCAGAAAGCTCCATTAGCAACACAGGGGCTACAGTAAATTTTCTGCCTCCTCAGCGGTACCGTCCAACAGGCAGCACCTTCATACAGGTGAAACTGTCGGGGTACTTGGACAGCACCACAGGGTTGCCGTCCATACGGACCTCACTGAGGCTTGGTCGTAGGTAGTAGGTGTCATTGGACCTACAGAAGGTGTTTATGTTGACCTCAGTGATGTTGTTGTTCTGAAGGAAAAGGAGACAGTAACAGAATTAATAAAATCGTAGCTGGTAGAATCCTCAGGATCAGGTAAAAATTGTGTAATATTGATTCAAATCTTATTTAGTAAATTCTAACAAAAAGTTAATGAATGTAATCCATTTAAAATTAAATCTAGAATACAACAACTTGAACAACAGTTTGGTGGTGTCAGTAGTAGGGCTGGGTATCATTGGGAAAATTATGATACCAGTGCCAATACCAGTACCCTTCAAGTGGTACCAATACCAATAGAATACTATATTTGATATGTCTGCACGCTGACCTGCCAACTCTGTCAAATACACCATGCTCGACTTCACCATACCACAGACTGTATGGGTTGTAGCTGCTGCTGTAGTAAACTATTCACACGCCGTATTAAATTGAAAAAGGCATAAAGACATACATTTTTTTCTAGATCTGTGTATAAGAAGAATGCAAGCATTGTTTGACTGGAGAAGTTTGACCACTACATGATACGAGGAGTACTGATACACAGCCCTGGTCAGTAGGTTCGGAAATCAATTTATTTGTGTATATACTAGCTGTAGACTTAAAGATACAAACCTGTAGATGTAAGATGCGAACACTGTCAGGGATGAATGGAACAGCTTCCAGTTGGTTGTCAGCCAGGAACAGGTTGACCAGCTTGTTCATTTTCTGGGGAAACAAATTTATTCATTTGAACAACAGCTAGGTGTTTTGACTGTGTAAAGCTTCCTGAAGTCTTGTTGTTGCCTGTACTGAGACCAAAAACTGTGCTCACCAGCTGTATCTGGCAACCTGTGCTATAGCTAATGTCAGTACTGGACAGATGGATCTAGTCAACAGAGTTTAAGCATGCAACTCCCCCTAAAACCTTAAACGTGTCATCTCACTCTTGGAAGAAAGAAAATATTTCCCAAAATGTTGAACTATTGAACTAACTGATGTAGGTGTTTGAAAGCTCTGCAGTAAGAAAATATAGGCTCAACCCAAGGATCTCTGTAATGTTCTTTTTATAATATGTTGTAAAGTAAGTGACATAGTATCGTGTAGTACCTTGTTTGCGCAGAGAAGTGCTTCACAGGACACAGTATAGGATTCAGACAGCCTGGCTTCATCTTAAACATTATGTGCTGAACAGAGCTCTCATGGCTCGCTGTCACTTTGGCTACATTATTGAAGCTTTTGTTAATTTGTTTGTATCTTTCTGAAGATCACTCCCTCATGATAGTTCTGTAATTTTTTTAAATTAAATTAACAGAGGCTCTAAGGCCCAATCTAAATCTAATCTAATCTTGATGTGCTTTCAGTGGTGTTGGGATATCCCTAATTTAAAAGCTGAGGGAGGTGATGATGTGTACCTTGAAAGCATTAGCTTTGACACCGCGGGTTTTGAGGAGGTTGTTGTTGGCATTGAAGCATGTGAGTTTGGCAGGGAGCATAGGAAGTTTGACCAGTCTGTTCTCAGCCAGAGACAATTCCTCCAGCAGGGTTAGCTTAGAGAAGGCTCCGTCTTCAATCTCTGAGATCAGGTTCCCCGTCAGGTCAATCCTCTTCAGAGTCACTGTTGATAGATGGTGGGAAAAAAATCTGTTATTACAGCTGTAGTCATTTTGAATGTTTCACTTTTGTTATTTTACCACCATATTAATGTTAAATCCAATTTTAACATCCATCTGCATTTGTGTTTGGCACTGAATATTTTGGAAATACAAATTACACTTAACCGTTTGCTCACTAATTATAGCACTTTTAGATTTGAGCATTCTGTTTTGGTTCAACTGGTTCATCTTCCTACCAGTCAGTATTACTGTGCCTTTGCAGACCTTTGTAGTTCAACACAGATTTCTTACAATGTGGTACTTGTTAAAGACAAAGACACAGTCCAGATAAGAAGTGAATGTATAATGTAACTGATATCACTGTCAACTGCTGAGACCAATCAGTTCTGTAGAACAGGTGCCTCCACTATAACATGCTGTGGGAAACCTTGAAACAAACAGTGATGTATCCATCTTTATGCCACCTCATTTGAATCTGGTAGAGCCAAAACAGTTTAATTCTGAATCACACAAGTAATGTTGAAATGGCAAAATGGAGAGAAGTTTATCATTGTATATTTGCATATACTACCAACACAATGATACAAATCTGGTTTATAATAGGCAAAGCTTTCTTTACTTTAAAGTACTCTAGTGACAGACTGAAAGAAATGATGGTCAAAAGCTATGCAGGCCAATATAGTATAGGCCTGACATAACTAGTATACTGATCTTCAAATGAAAAAAGTGATTAAGGTGAAAATGATAAAGCATTTTGACTCCAACTTTCATCCTTTGACAGCTGGCTGGACAACCTCACAATCAACAGGTTGTGATACACAGTTTCCAGACTTACCAATGTCAGCAAAATCTTTGGTGCTGATCTTTTTGATCTTGTTGAAGCGGGCATACAGGTAGGCTGTCTCTTTCGGCAGGGTGGGAACAGTGGTCATGTCTGGACTGACCTCCTCACAGTACACTGAACCAGTCAGACACACACACAGCAGGCATGTGGGCAGGTCTGCAACACAGAGGCATCAAACAAACAAGAAGCCACCTTCAGAACAATATTCTACAGTCTTGTTTGCATTTACTTTATTGGGGAGATGTTGCAAGAAGGATTGAAAGCTTTGACTGACTGCTATAGTCACAGCAGTGCACTTCTAACAACCAACCATTGAACCAAGTTCGATTCCGACTAGGGCTAACAATGAAGGTGTTCAAATGTCTGGTTGTGTCTGACCAGCCAATAAAAACCCAATGATATTCAGTTCATCATAAAAGATAAAGAAAACAGAAAAATCTTCCATGGATGGATATAGGTTTTACTCACATTACATTTAATCACGTTCTCCAGTGACGGGTGACCAAATGAAACATGGTTGCCTTGAAAAAAATTTCTCTGGGTTTGAACTTGTTGAACACATTTAGGACAATAAAAGTACACAACCAATATATAACAAAGGTCAAGTCGTTTTCTACCTGTGTAGTTTGAAAGAATTTATGGTATAAAACATACAATTCTGATAAATAGCAAGCATCTTATATCCTTATGTAGGAGTCAGTCATCCCTAGCTCACCTGCAGATAATTCACAGTGCACCAGTGTGACTCTTGTGGTACTAAGAAGTGAGACTATATCTCTCCTATCCAGTCTCTCTGCAGTGAAAATAGTTAATAGTAATTTTTTTTCAGATTTGTATTTGTCTTTAAAGGCCTACATGGACTGGTGCCAGCTAGCAATTCTTAACTCCTCAGCTACTTTCAGACCCCTCAGATCAATTACTCCTTGCTGTTCCAACGTTCCCAGTCAAAGTCCCAACAGTGACCAAGCTTTTTAAGTTCTCTTCTCCCAGACTGTGGAATAGTTTAGTCCTCACTGTCTGGTCTTTAACAACCATTACCACTTTTACACAACTATAGCATTTGTTTAATTTAGTCTGGTAGAGTTATTTACCTTTAATTTGATTTCAAATGTCTTTGTGAAGCATTAAGAATGGTTAATTTACACTTAACACAAGTTTTCCACACAAGTCAGCAACACTAGTTTGATGGGAATGAGGCCCCTTACAAAACCTACAAAGTGCTCTTTGAGATAGATCTTACCACACTTTAGATACAATCAGCCGTTTTGTTTGCTAACATGTGCTCCCGAGTTCAAACCCAACGCAACCCTCATTAGCTTGTTCTGGGAAATTTGTAGTCTTTCTTTCAGTGTCTTTCCCAAAACTTCAAACCATAAACAGAATGAATCAAAGCAACTCAACACAATTGGCCAGAAACTTTTAACTTCCCCTATAATTTAATTGTGATGTTCTTGTGCGTGTGACCATGTGGACATGAGGTGAACAGATCTTTCTCTTACCAGAGGCGTCTCCTCCTTCTGAGATTGGGCTGTCATCAGGTTCATCAGCAAGAGGCAGCGCCCTCTGCAGGAGAAAACACGTCCTGTTCATATAATGGCCTGCTCATTGGCTTAAGCAAAGCATTGACACTTGCAGGGTCAGTTTTGGAAATATGCGAACACCAAATCAAGAAAGAAACCAAATCAAGACAACATAAAAATCATATAAATATCTGTACGGCATTGTGCTTGGCTAAGCCTAAAGTCTGTTTGCTGACACTAGCAAACAAGAGGTAAAATAAAAAATAAACTCTTCTTCAGTCAGTGCAGTTAAACAAGATGGTCAGATTTTGGTTAGGTTTAACTTAATGGTTGAAATGAATAAAATGCGAGACACTGACAGTTTTCTCTCAGTCACAGGCCTGTAGATCAGGATAAATCCACTGTTTTATTTGGAGAATATGATTTCATCATATAATGATAATAGTGACGATATTAAGTCTCACTGAATTATGAACAGTGAAAGTGGTAACTGAATGTGTGATGTGAATCATTGGAGAACAAGAACTTCTACTCTGTTGGGGACCGTGTTGCATCTAATAAGTTAAAGCTAAGTCGGCATTCAATTAATAAACACCACCGTGTTAAAAAAAACCCAACAAAAAACAAGGGTCTAAGTTGGTGGGGGCATGTTGCTTCAAGTAGAGGTGAGAAGATGAAATATGATCCATTAATTCCCGCTTTAGTAACAGATCCACGCGTTTTCAACACCAAAACACCGTATAGAAGTTTATAATATATTAGCCAGATTTTTTGGGGGCATCACAACGAAAATCACTTTAGCCTCTGTTTTCACAATGTCCAGGTTATCAGTTGAATTTCGCCGCTAACTTTACAAAGTCATCTACCAGGAATGTGTGCTTGGATGTGTTTTATTGTTCAATGCAGTGCATTGTTGGATGATGACTACAGTTGTTGTTAAGTTGTTTGATATTGTTTACGCAAAGGTTTGGTCAGGTTGGTTTCGATTTTGTGCATTCTTAGCCTCTGACCCCAGAAGCCTTTAGACCTTTGGAGGTTGTGATAAATGTCATCCTTCCGTCTGAGGGGTTTTGGCCCTGTGGATGCCTTCTGGAACATTCAAATCTTTTAATCGAATTCAAAACTTTTTATCTGGAGGGTTGCAACCAATAAGCATCTTTGTTCAACCAGAGAGAAAGGGGCTAATCTGCCAACAGTAAAGTAAATGTTAATGGAAGTTGGAATCCTGCATCACCAAAGGTCTCATGGTTAATTTATCCTCCATTATTGAGGCCGGGTTCCAGTTTTCTGTGACTGTAACCAATCAAAGTATCCCTCAACAAAATTTCAACCCTGTTGCTGGGTCTCTGAGGTAACTGACTGATCTTCAAACATATCAAAAGGAGGAAACAGAACTTTTCATATTGTGGATTAAAAAGTTAGTCTTAATGAAACTTGTGGTTAATTGAGGCAGCAGTAAAGGGTATGAGGCCTGTCCCTGAAGGGTTTGGCACTGAGTCTGTATGAAAAACAGCTGTTCCCAAATGATTCCCTCACACTTCTTTCCCTCTCATCCTCTGGGTTGTTTGTGGGTTTTTCACCTCCTGGAAGTGTTTCCAAAAGGATTAATCACACCAGTCTTTGGATTTGGTTCATCCAAATATTTTTTTAAGGAGGTTAGCATGGTTGACGACTAGTGTGGTGGATTCTATTCTGTGGTGGACCCCTGGAGATTAGTAAAATCTTACATCTTGTCCCTTATCCCTTTTTTATATGCTTTAATTACCTAATCTTTTCTTACCCTGTTAGCAGACATTTCTCTGGTCTTACCCAACCCAACCTTTATATCCTTTGCTCATATTTGCTGTAACAAGAGCAGAATGTTTTTAATTTAATTCTACACTGATCAGCGACAACATTAAAACCACTGACCGTTGAAATGAAAACATTGACAATCTCGCTACAGTGCAATATTCTGCTGGGAAACCCTGGATCCTGGCATTCATGTGGATGCCAATTGACACAAACCAT
>JBBPCS010066734.1:0-17003 GCA_037974645.1 Hollardia meadi
TCTGTCTGTCTGTCTGTCTGTCTGTCTGTCTGTCTGTCTGTCTGTCTGTCTGTCTGTCTGTCTGTCTGTCTGTCTCTTTCTCTCTCAGGTCCTATGATGGGTGGGAGGACAGATCAGTGGAGCCTGAACAAGACAAAGGACAGCAGCATGCCTGACTCATTTCTAGGTCCACTTTACTTTTTCACCTCCTGTGTCTTTTTTTTTTCTTACCTCTGACTACACACTTGTTTCAATTTATTAACTGTGGATGTTTTGTTGTCATGTTCATGCGCTCATAAAACACTTCATTATACATATAGTGTCACAAACGCCAAGCTTTGTACGAAAATCAACTTGGGAGGTAATCAATAAAAACATAAACCGTTAACTGTTTATGATCCACTAGTTTGATAGGTTATATATAATTATGTGTGTGTGTGTATGCATATATGTAATATATGTACTGTATATATACACCGATTTACCACAAAATTAAAACCACTGACAGGTTAAATTAATATAATTTATCATCTCTTTACAATGCAATGTGCTGCTGGAAAACTTTGGGTCCTGGCATGTTTGTGGATGTTCATGAGAACGCAAGTCTGCCACAACATTAAAACCATTGACATAAATAAAGATGGCCGACACATCTCCACTTCCTTCCACTGTACAAAAATGAAAACAAAATATCCAGAGTACGAGTGCTGCCATCTTGCGTTAGTGACATCATTTGGAGCCAAAGTCTGCGCAGTAGTAATCGGGCATTGGAGCCACGGTATCGAGTTCCCGCCCATACACCGCCCGACTCAATCACAAGCAGGCCTCAGCTGTCAATCATGACATTTCACCCCATTTTTTTCCCAATAACTAATTAAAACCAAACTGATCAGAAAAATGAACACTTGAACGTACATCAGCGTGATAAGAACTACCTAAAACGACAGAAACCATATTTGACATGTTCTTTGAGTTTTTAGTTTGACCCATGTCCTATCTGATATAACTGAGGGGTGAGATTTATGACCTATACTGCAGTCCACCACCAGGGGGTGATCAAGATGTTTTGTCTTCACTTTTGGGGAGCTCTCATGGAGTCCATCTTTTTTTTAACAATCAATGATAAAAACCACTGACCGGTGTAAGACAACAATGTTTTGATGTTGTGGCTGGTTTGGGTTGGGAGGTGGGGCCTCCATGGATCAGTGCATCTCACGGATGCTCAGTCAGATTGACATCAGGGGAGTTTGGGGGCCATGTTGGCACTTTCAATATCATTTCATAACACATACATTTTGTACAGCTCAGATAACTGGGATAACTTTCTTTGTAATTAAAATTTTCCTTGAGTCGTTAATCTGAACAACAGGATTTGGTCAATGATGAGGGGAGAAAACAAACCCTGACTGAGAGTTTATAAAGAGTTCAACATGAAAAGTGTTTTTGTTCCCTAAACTGCAAAATCACAAAAGTAATGTCTGGAAAAAAGTTCATTATGTGAAGATGAATACATCCCAGGTAGCTAAGAGTGCAGAATTAGCTATTAGCTCAGGTGGTCAGGTCAGAGTCATGGATTTTATGTTGTCCAAAGTACTGAAGGTGGTGGATAGTTTTGCACAGGACCTGGTGAGAAAGAAACACTTGAGGCAAATCAGCTCACTGATGCATGTTTAAGGCTATTACACGAACCGTGTGAACTTTGTCATGCTCTGTCATCAGTCTAATAATGTAACTCTTTTTTTATGCTAACGTCACTTATGTGTGGCTAGCTCCAGCAGCCTGCTTTAGGCCTGGTCACTCAGCAAGCCTCTCTTCTTTTATGCTGCTGGTTTTAAGTTAGTTCCTGTGGAGCTTACTTTGTGTGTAGTCTTGCTTGGCATTATCATTGCTACTACCTGCCATTTCTCTTTAAAATTCCACGTTTCATGTTAGCTAAAACAGGCATGTGGTAAATGTTTTGAAAATGCAAGAAAAAGTACCTCATGCAAAGTATTTTGACTGGTTCACCTAATTTCCACATACTGAAAGAGTCAATAATCAAAACGCTGTGGCAGCATGTTTTCTAACATCTCTGCTGCATCCTCACTTTTTTGTAAATGAAACTGTGTTGCAAAAGAAATGTATAACCTCAGACAAAACAACAAATAATTAAAGTAATTGTGTGTAAAGTGTTTAAAGTGTTAAAGTCATTCTGATGGTGTCATTGACATAAATAAAGATGGACGATGCGTCTCCACTTCCTCCCACTGTACAAAAGTTGAAGCCAAAATATTCGGGATACAGGCTCTGCCATCTTGCGCTGGTGACGTCATTTGTAACCAGAGTCTACGCAGTAGTCACCGGGCAGCAGAGCCGGGGTCTCGAGTTCCCACCCATACACCTGCCTGCCTAATTGCGAGCAGGGCTCAACTGTCAGTCATGACGTTTCAACCCGTTTTTAAAGCATTAAATAACTAATTAAAACCAAACTGATCAGAAAAACACTTGAACATACATCAGTGTCATAAGAACTATCTAAAACGACAGAAACCATCTTTGGAAAAGAATTTATTTAAGGTGTTCTTTGAGTTTTTAGTTTGGACCATATCCTACCTGATATAATTGAGGAGGAGGGGTTTATGACCCATAGTGCAGCCCACCACCAGGGGGCGATCGAGATGTTTTGGCTTCACTTTTGGGAAGCTTGTCGTCATGTCGTCCATCTTTATAGGTAGGAAAATGAGACAATCACGGTAAATTGGTGCAATTGGCCTGCTGTTTCCTTGATATGACTACTGGGGAGGACTAATGAGAAATTCTCTAATTCTACACTAGTAGCTATAACCTTGTTAGGTTATTAATTATTATTATGGTTAAAACAAGTTTAGGCCTAGTATATACCATATAAATCACATACATGTTTGGTGATGTATCTATATTGTGTGTCTCCATCAGGCTTCTCACAGTCTGGCATGGGAGGGACCATGGGATCCAGCCTGCCACCATTCCAGAGCAGTATGAGCTCCACTCTCGGCCAGACTGGGATGGGGTCAGCTATGGACACCCAGAAGAGCCCGGGCTCGTTTGGCGTGGAAAACAAAACCACCAGTAATACCAGTGGAAGCAGCCCATTCAAACACAGTGATCTGATGTCTTCAGGTGGCCACTCTATGGATCATTCTACAGGTATTAGAAAGAGGGGTGGTTGCATATGTTACTATATTCTGGAAGCAGCAGGGGAGGGTGGAGCTGTAGTGCGGTTTTGTGTTTCATATCCTTTTCTAGATAAAATCTCTTCCGAATAACTTAACCTGACACTCATAACATGAAAATACTGAGCCGGTGGTGTATGCTTTAGGGAGGGTTAGCTGGATTTGTCACACAGTTACGGTTGGAGCCCTGGCCCAAACTGAAAAATCTAAATCTTGGTCATATCTTTAATTTAATAAAAGCTAATATGTTATACTTATGTTGTTTTTAGCCTACACTACTTGCCTACTAGAAAATTGGCATGGATTTCTTTAGCAGGGCAGCAGGGGTGGATGGTGACAGAAATAAGTGAAACAACCTGATCCCACAGGCTTTCAGCAGCAGAGGGCAGCCTTTTAGTTGTTTTCACTGTTGGCGGAACAGCTCCAGCTGGTTGCCTCATGGCTTTATACTCTGTGCACTCTTTATCTACTGACAGATGGCATCAACAGACAGATGCACCGACCGACCCTTTTAAATAAACACAGGACATCCCATAGTGTTATGTCTTCAGTAGTTACTGTAGTCTGGTGAGAAAAAATCAGCCTTTTGGCAACTTACTGCTCCACATGAAATTTCTAATTGCCTTTCATTATGAATTATTAATGCTTTTAATAATCAATAGCTGCTTGAGTCAATAACAGCTGAACAGTAGCTGAATTTGTGTTTGTTGAGCAACAAAAACACAAACCTACGGGAGGATTTGACAAAGACAGAGCAGAACGCCATGCCTTCTTCCTGTGTAATTAAGCCCAAATGTTAGATTGCTGCAAAAATCATGTGAACATAATTTTACATTCGGTCATCCCAGCATGACAGCTTCACTTGAGAGACACGGCCAACAAATAAAGATGTTACCGACAGGACCCAGACGCCCTCAACTGAACTTTTAAAATGACTCAGCATCTGAGTTTGAACAGGGCAGGACTTATTAAAAATTTACCAGCTCTCATTCAGGGTTTTATTTTTTATCTCTTCCCCCCCTCAGTCATGTTGGTGTACTAAAGATAGCCCCGCTAGCTTACAGCCAGCTAGCGATACAGGCTGTTTGTTATGCAACGGTTACTATTCTAGTTCGGTTGCCATTGAAGCAGATATGATGCGTCAGTCACACAGATGACAGTTAACTACAAGAAAAATTCAACTCAATTCTCAAATCTTCCTGTAGAAACCTGGCAGGAAGTGAGGAAAGACGGCCTCTTACCCAAAATGATTTGCTACCCTACAGTAGCGGCCATTAATGGCTACAGCACATTTCACCTGGTGTTTAGAATGAAAATTGTAGTTGCATTTGTTGGACCATGAAAATAACTTCCCACTAGTGAATACATTTTCAGGGAAGAGACTGTAGTGATGTAACCACATGCTGCTATTTTAAAATTCTGTGTTGAGCTAACCCCTTCGTCACACAAAATACCTGCAGACATTTCGTAAATGTGCCAATCCGGTTACATAAATTGGATTACAGCAATGAAGAATAAAAAGCAAACTCATTCTTTGATCTTCCAATTGCAAATTCTACTTCTTTGTAAAATGTCGTGTTAAATGTAGCCTGTAGCACATTACCACTACAAGCTGTCTATATACAGTAAGTGCAGTCTTAATTATATAGATAGGGTTTCGGAGCAACGTCATCAGCAAGACGCACACACACACACACACACACACACACACACAAGCAGAAATCAAACCATAATGACCGAGAATTTATGACTGGATCACCATGAAAAGTAGCTTCTGTGCCTTAAATTGCACAAATCCTAACCCTAACGTGTGGAAAATGATCTCAAGGATTTCACCTGGTTAGCTCTAAGGAGCTATTAGCTCCAGCTGTCTGTCAGAGCCCTGGATTTAATATGGTGTAAAGTACTGGAAGATGGTGGATAGTTTTGCACAGAACCTGCTGAGGACATAATTAGTCATTATTAATATAGTGTCCATAATGAGGGAGTAGAGGTGTTTCAAGCCATGACAGGATGCACAATAACAGACTTCCATGAAGGTCTAGTAGTCCTATTACACCCGTAACAATAATAAAGTAATGCCACTAATATTGTAACAGTGGATTTTGCATATCATATGAGCAATGTCATGTAGTCTCAAGTCTTTAGACATCTATACTAGAGCTACCATGATAGTTGATTAAAAGAAAATTAGTTGCAACTATTTTGATAATCGATTAATCGTTACAGTCATTTTTCAAGTAAAAATGTCAAACATTTGCTGCTTCCAGCTTCTTAAATGTCAGGATTTGCTGCTTTTCTTGATCAGTTATGATAGTAAATGAAGAGTCTTTGGGTTTTGGATCGACAAAAGACGCAATTTGAAGACTTTGAAGGCTCTGGGAAATTGTGATGAGCATTTTTCACTTTTATTTTGACATTTTATAGACTCAACAATTAATCATGGAAATAATTGATTATGAAACTAATCATTAGTGGCTATAGTCTATAGTCCAGTTGGATCAGTCTATGCTCTGTTTGGCCTCATGACTTCATAGGAACCAGAATATTTCTGCTGTTGCGATTGAAATTCTATGACCATGTTTCAGGTTATAGTAACAGTATTGATGTTTTCATTTGACAGCAGGATTCTGAAAAACACAACACCATCAGTAGCCTGTATACATATTGATAAATCTTAATAACTATTGTCAATAACCTCCTCAATTCACAGGTTTTGGTGACTTTGCTGCATTTAGACTGATGTGTAAGACTTATAGGACAGTATATTTAAAAAAAAAAAGGTGTTTCTGCAGCTACAAGACTTGTGCAGGACATCAACAATACATTTACCAAGCAGCCTTCAGCTCTGTCTGGGTTGCCTCTTCACACCCACTCTTCTGTCCGTGTAGGTGAGAGTGGGTTTCAGTGAGTTAAAACCCCTTGGCACGAAATTCCAGATTAACTCTCAGACACCGCAATGTGTTTGATGCAGCCAGTGCTCCAACTTTAATGTTAGTCTTGGCACTTTGCCCAACTCCAGATTAGGATGTACTCTCATTAAATACCTTATCACATTAAATATAGATGATAATGCCCCAGCCTGGCCTCTTCTTCAAGCTGTTTATAGCTGGGCAAGCATGGGAGGCCACAGTGAGAAAAAAGCAACTGCAATTAATTAATAAATACAGGGAAAGGTGCCAGATTTACCACATTTAGAGGGGAATGCACATTTTCCTGGAGTGATGTAAGACAGACTGAGAGGAAAAGAGGAGATGGGGGATGAAAATCAAAATAGAGAAATAATAATTTTGACAGGAAGGGGGCATGATGAGACGAGGGGTTTATAGGTCTGAGAGTTTTATTTATCCATCCCTCTGTCTGTCTGTTTCTATCTCTCTGTTCATCTTTCTGTCTCTCGTTCCCTCTGAGCTGATGAAAGAAGTGTTTGTCAGAAATAATTTGGAAATATGGTGCAAATAACCATACTCGACTGTGATGACATCACCCCCAAAACAAGAGTGGAAACAGACAAATGAAGGGATCATTTCAGTGCAAGCTGATTTTTTTTGCTTGTCAAATCTTGCATGTGCACACTGTCCTTGTGTTGTGATTCTGCAAAACAATCCATTAATGACACATTAATGTATCCTTTTGGATCATTTTGTGATTTTGAGTTTGTGACAATGATCCATTTATCACTGTGGTTCTTCAGACATGCATGGGTTTATTTTTATTCATGCATGCTAGACCCTATGTGAAATGTTCAGGATTTATTTACCTATTTAAGTTGCTTCAGAGCTCGATTATTCCCAGTGTTTTTGTTTTGCTCTGTTGTGTGTGCCTGCTCTCTTCACAAGACCAGCTGTGCCTCCTGGGTAATGATCATGATGATAATAATCACGAGCGAGGATCTTATGACAGTATTAAGCCTCTTCTAAAGATATTAAATCAGTCAGCTTTGGTCCTAAATAAAGTTCTTTATGAAAAGTTCAAAAGGTTGTGTCAAAGAAGCCTAAAAGCAGTCAGACTATGGTTACTATGGCTGGAAAGAAAACTTTAACCTGATGGCCTTTTCTGCATATTGTCTGCACAAGTGGCAACAATGCAATGGCCAAGGCAAGAGTCATTGCTTATTTGTTTATTTAAATGTCTCATCCAAGTTCAGAGCTAAACACATGTTGCAGCATCACACATTATACATAAAATACAAAGATTGCTAAATGCAGCACTTCTATCATAGTAGGGACTTAATGTAGTGACAATTGAAAGAATGGCTACAGCGTTCAAGAGAAAAAATGTTCCATTTTGCACTTATGTGGTTCTATCGTGCTAGGGCAGAGGTTTGCATTTGGAGAATATGGACATGTCCCTACCAATATTTGAGCAAACTCATTATAATCTTTAGAATTAAGTAATTTTAGGTAATTAATTATAATAATAATAATAATAATAATAAAGCGGTCAGCACCGCTGTTGTTTTAGAACAATGACCAGCACTGAGAAAGAGAGAAAGATACGTAAACAGCTTTTCAGAAATTAAAAAAAATATTTAGCATAAAAAGTGTAAAGTGTTTTTCTCTCCCAATGCAGAAGTGCCTCGTCCCATCGCTACCTATAGTGCCCTCCCAGCATAATAAACTTTATTTATATATCACTCATCAAACCACAATTAAACTTTATTTATATGTATATCATCTTTCAAAACACAGTTACAAAGTACTTTACAATAAAAACAGCACATTTAAAACACAGACAGAATAAAACAAACTAAAATGTTTTTAAAAAAGATGTAAAGAAAAAAGAAAAAAAGAAAGAAAGAAAAAAGCAGTTTTTAAAAAGTGGGTTTTAAAGGTAATTAAAAAGACGAGACTGAGTTTGCAGCCCTGATCCCCTCAGGCAGGTCATTCCAAAGTCAGGAGCCCTGACTGCAAGTGCTCTATCACCTTTGTGATTTAATCTAGACCTTGGAACAACAAGGAACTACGCAGCCAAGGATCTCAGGGAGTGGGAAGGGACTACTGCTTGGTCAAATCAATGAATTTTATTATATGAACAAAATTGAAGTGTACAATCTCTGGAGTTCCCCTTCAAAATTGAAGAAATCTGACTCTTTACAAATACTGACACATTCACTTGGACGTTCCAAGCAATCTTGGAACCCATCAGCTATGGTCTGAAGATGATATAGTCTCTGTGGGTACGAAACAATGTTTTGGGGCTTCCATTATAGCCAGCAGATTTCAAGATGGACAGTATCTGGACCAGGACTTCCAATTTTGTAAGCCAGTCATTGGTTACAGTCCAATTATTAATGTTTTGGGTCCAGACAACATCAGCTAATCTCTATAAACAGACATCTGCCAAAAAAAAAAGAGCATACAAAAGTCAATTATCATAAGATGACTATGGGTTCCAAGATTGTGTTTAATGCGTTCGCCTCTGTTGCTCCCCACACACACTGTTTACCTGCATGAAACCAAAGCCCACTCAAATGTGATTGGTCAATACTACTCAGATTACAAACAGAAACCGGAATACTTTCGATACCAAAATCTTGTCCCTTTCCTATTCTGCATGCATGTGCAGATGTTTGTTCATAGAGATTAAGTCCCAAGTACCCTAATCCCAGTAGTTGCCCAAACTTATCTTATTCAATATACTGTCAAACTACATTATAAAGCATGGAAGATGTTATCCATGATTTTGCCTGATTTTGTCTAAGAAGGAACAACTAATTCTGCAGAAGCTTATCCCTACAAAAAACTCAGCATCACAAACCAATAATCCAACTACAGTTATTGATAATTCTATAAGCTCCCCGTTCAAAATATCACTTCAGCTGGTATGGACCTTTTGATGAGACCAATCATTACACTCATTTACTGCCATGAAACAATAAACACTTTAGACATGAAGTAGTGAAAACCACCTATGGTAACCACAATCTAATGGCTTTTTGGCAGGTGATTCTCTGACACAGTATGTGATTGGTTCCTCCTCTTATAAAACCCTCCCCCCTTCGGCAGCTCCCATCCTCTTTCCCAGCGGCTCAATGGACGACAGCAGTCCCACTTCCTCCAACTCCGAACCCCTCAGCCCTGAGAGAGTGGGGCTGGGGGGCGAGGCTAGCAAGCAACAGCAGAGACGGAAGAAGAAGAAGAGGAAGGGCCACGATGAGGTCTACGACTTCTTGGATAGCCAGGAAAATAACATCGGCCAATCATACAAGCATGGGATGCTGGATAAGGGCGGACGGGAGGCAGAGGAGGATGAGGACGAGGAGGAGAACTGGGAGTGGGAGATCAGAGAGAGTGGAGGAGGGGGTAGAGTGAAAAGCAAGAAGACTAAGAGTCGGGCAAGACTTCCAGAGGAGTGGGGAGCGCCCCAACAGCCCATCTCTCCCACGCTGACTACAGTCGCACCTACTGGGGCTACAACTGCCAACTCCAGTCCTTCTGACTCCAAAGTTCCAAACTCTAGCCCTGGCTCTATTTTGTCCTCTCCCCCTGCACAAATACCCATAAGTTTCACCAACTGTTCCCATGGTAGCCTTGTAACAGACTCATCTCCACGCTCCTACGAGCCGATGTGTGTAGATGATTTCCCTACGTCTGCTAAAGTTGGTGAAAAAGCAAACAAAGAGGAAGATTCAACCAGCAAGCCTGAACCTATCAGTAGCTCAGTGGCCAGTGCTGCCAGCAAGAGTGGTATCGCTGGGGATGTTAGTGGTAGTCTAGCATTGATGACAGGAGACAATCTGAGCCCAGTCTCCCAGACCTTCTCTTTCCTCGATTCAGTCCTTCTGACCCCTCCAGGCTCCACTCCTGATTCACAGACCACCACCCCTATCACCAACACCCCCTCCCTTGCAGCTGCTGCCCTAACAAAGTCCAGCCCGACTGAAACCCTCATCCCTGCCTCACAAGCCAATTCTGTTTTCAATCCCTCCAAAAGCACCCCAGACCTTCCGCCTACTTCTGTTTTGTCCACCAGCCCATCGCCCTTAGCTGCCACAATCACTCACCCTACAACATTTGCAGTAGGATCAGCCCTCAACGTCGATGCCAAGCCCTTCGTCCCCTCAGCTACACCCACTTCGACTGCAGCCACTCCTGTTGTTAGTACAACAGCACCCCCCACAGGAACCACTGCTGCTGCATCCACCACCACCCCAGCAGTCATGACCCTTAGTTCCTCAGCTTCTCCCTGTAAGAATTTAGCCACTCCAACGTCCCCAATAGACACTCCTCTGAAAAGTGTAGCCACGCCCATTAGTCCAGCAACAGCCACCCCCCCTCCCTCCATCACCCCCGCAGCCCCTCCCTCTCTCCCTGCACACTCAGAGCACCAGGAGTCCTCGTCGTCACAGCTCCCCCCACTGGAAGGTTGGTGAACTACAGGGAAGATTATGAATAACATGGGGCTAGTTTGAGCAAAATGATTGTAGGTTAAGTTAGCAGGAAGTAGCTACTCTTTGTCTTCCTGTATGCATGGCTCTTTGTCTGTCGATTGAGCACCAGGCCTGCTTGGTGCTTGATCCTTTTCTCTATGTATTTGTAATAACCAGGGCCCGACAGATAAATGTAGAACAGTTTATGTTTGAATCAGTTTTCAAGCTATTCTGCAACAGATCTACACAAAAATCTGCCCTTCATTAACTTAAAAATATGTTTTTATCTCAAAAATTTACCAGAGTAACATTTGTGTCCAGATATATCACTCTGACCAACTGCTGCCATGAGTATGGGAGACAAATGTACTGTGCTGGTCGGGCCCTATATTAACAAACTGCAAGGTTGAAGTGAAAAGTTGTCTGATTTGATTTCCCTCTGCCTGCCTCTGTGTATCTGTCACCATGATCATAATAATTTTATTACTTGACCTGCTGCTGATATCTCCACTATCTATGCTTGCTTCACTGTCTACTGTTTCATCTAATTGTCAAATGCCTCTGCGACCTCCCACTATCTCCTCTCTGTCTATAGAAACACAAACATTCCCTGGGTCCTTGCATCGCAAAGCTACATGGCTAATGCCTTTTAGCTTTATTGAGTGACTAATCTTATAGTTGTTATAGCTTATCAACTACACAGAGTCAAATTAGTGTAGTAGTGGAGAAGTTAACAGTAGACCGTGACTAAGAAAAGATGTTGAAAATAAGTTTACCAATAATGTAAAACATAGTTTAGGTTGGTAAGCCACAACCTGCAATTATCCAATTTTCCAGATGCCTCTTGGGTTTATTTTGTCTATATTTTGTTTTTATTGCAACTTAATGTATTTAGCCACATTTGGAATCTAAAAGAGTTTGATCTATAGAAGCAGAAGCACTACATTCAGATTTTACTTTTTAAGCTAAGTATCCAAAACACTCCAGTCAACTGTCATGTGAATTTTTTAGTGTGCAGTATTTGAATCCATTAGATAAGAGTTACAGTTGGACAAAAATGTCTGTTAATTCAAGGTCCCCTCACTAGATATTTTCCTTTGCAAATATACAACCACCTGTAACAATGATAAAGGCCACAAGATGAGAGTGAAGGCTCCAGAAGAGGACTTTGAGTTAAGATGTATTTTGTCACACTGCTGCGATCAGTGGCCATTTTATTAGGTCCAGTGTTTTGCAATTCAATACAACAGCTCTGCCATAAATTCTTCATTTATCTGAATGTAATGCAGTCCAGTAACTAACTATGACCTGGCAAATCTCCAGAACAGTTGTACTGGATTACACCAAATTGTACAGGTGTACCTTATAATGTGGCCACTGAATTTTCAAGGTCAACAATAAAACCTACAAGCTCAAAGAGTTTATCTAAAATGAGATGAATTGATTTTTAAGCACGTTTGAACTTGTGCAATGCAAAGATCCAGTGCAGTTAATAGGTTTAAAAATGTATTTATTTTTTGTTCCTGTTAAAATCCTTATCCAGGTTAGAATGTACTTGTCTAGTATGTTATCCTAAATGATAAAAAAAGGATCAGGCTTTCCCCCAGTTATCACAACAGAATGACAGAACTGCAGACTCTTGACATTGTGCACGTTATCTGGCATAACTTTGACAGATACAGTATAGCTTAATGCCCTGTGAGTGCACCAACCATGTAGTGTCTAAGCCAGCTGCCCTTTTGGCCTCTTGTTCACTGGGGGAAACCCTGAGCTGACCTCAGTCTAATGCCTCTTCCTCCTGATAATGCTGGGTTTCAATCCGGAGTACTACATCCCACAGTCTGCTGAATGAAGCTTACCTGCTGAATGAATAATTCCTCCCGCCATGCTCCTCCTCACTGCTAAAATCTGACCCAACACTTTGACAGTTCGTGAAATGTGTGTTAACTACTCTTGACCAATTCATTGAATCTGACTCTGTAGCTTAAGCTTCCAAATTCTGATAAGTGAGGCCTCACTTCTGACATGGCAGCATTCATTAACACAGTGTTTTCGTTCACACTGGCCTTATAGTTGTAAAAGTGACAAATCTCTTCCAGAGATTCTAACTGGAGTTTGGAGGCACATTCATGATTTACAATATGTAACAGAGGCTCTAACGCTGAGACATTGTTATGGTTGATGTTGGAGAACTGTGTTTAATACAGTGAAGCTGATTCTGAACTGATTGAATATCATCTTTTCTCTCCTCCTTCCCCTTTTTTCTGTTTCATAATGCCACAATCATGGGACCTGGATCAACAGGTAAGACAAGTGTCTCTTTTTCCATTTAGCATATTTCATTCTCATAAGGAACTTTGTAGTCATGTTGGACACCCCTGACCCCACAGTGCTGTTATTGGTGGTGAATAATTATTTCATTTATTGACACATTCCTGGGTGGTTTTAACAAATATGTCAGTGAATGATTTGTATATAAAGAACAAAGTAAAACTGACTAAAGTCAGGCACGAACAAAGCTTTTGTTTTAAGAGAACAAGTGAAGAATGTTTTATTTAAATTTCTGTCTTAATTGGATTTGCCATCAGACTAGCATAACATAATAATTTTATGATGATAATAGCTTTATTTGTATAGCACTTTACTACAAACAGTGTTTACAAAGTACATTACATATAATATAACCCAAAAGCACCAGAAAAAATAAATGAATAAAAGGTAGAATTAGTTATAATCTGTTTTTTTGCAATGTCTTTATCATGAATTGCATGATAATGGTGCAGTGAAAATCTGACACCATGACAGCCCTACTTTCCACCCAGTGAAAGCTGCAAATGAATGAAATTATGAATAAATTGAATCCTTGCCATTATGTTACTGAGCTGTTTTTACCATGATATGCCCTCCAGTGTCTACCAGATGGCACTGCTTGAAGATAATTATGTCATATTTCACACCCCATGAATTGTTGTTAGACTGTTGTTGTTTGTGAGGCACTTTATACTTGTCAAATGAGCCCTATGTTCCAACGGCAAATGCACCTGTAACTGCCACAAAAGGGGTTCTGTCTCCGCCTCAGTATGTAGAAATCACAGTGAATCTTTTGAATCTTTCGAGAAACTTCATCTGCTGCAGAGGGGAGCTCCATCCAGCCTGTCTGCTGTGCTTATTCAGTCAGCACTAAGTTATATCAGGGTGAACATGTTCCTCCGTGGCTGGTCCTCCCTCAGTGCTGGACTTGACTGACAGCTGGTGCTGCTGCAGTCGCACAGACTTCAGGGCACTTGTAAAATAGAGGTTATTAACTGTGCAAACAGTACAGTGTGCTCTTTTTCAAACCAGTACTGGTCCAGTACAAACTGAGGATTTAATATTTAAGCCCATAAAGTGGTCATCACTAAGTTTGAGGGTCTTTTCAATACTACTGACCTTTTCATTTTTCTGCTCATTGCTGTAGTGTTTCTGCACTGCACTGACCAAGAAACTCAACAATGCGTCATTGAATTTTGATAGTCTTTGTCTAAGCTTTACAGCCATAAATCTACATCTGCAGTGGAGTCTGATCTGTTGGATTAAAAAGTTGGATGATATAAAGCAGCAGTAAGTGAGAAAGCAAGTAGTTATGTCCTCCGTGTGCCCTCATACAATACAGTCCTGAAAAGTTATTCATTCACTTAATAGCAAAATCCAGAATGAATGGTGGAGTAATTAGAATCTATGAGTGAAGTGTAGTTTGTACTGTAGTATTTGATATTCAGAAACTATAACTACACTGAGTCGTTTTCCATGAAAAGTATAATTACAGTCCGTCTGCAGATGTGCTTTATGTCAGGGAGCCAGGAAGTCATGAGTTCCTGAAAACACACCCTTTACCACCTTAAAAAATGACTAGAAATAAAAAATTCCAAAGTTTTATTTGGACTAGTTCATGTACAAGATATAGAGATGTGAGACATAGAAGGTTAAAAGATAAATGCTGCCTTATCCACAATTCCAGGGATAAGCTGGAATCCTTAATCCTTAAACTAGTAAAATGCCCACCAAGTTTATTCTTGTAGAGTTTATTCCTAAATTGACCTCAGTGTCCTCACTGGTAGCTATGTTTTTACACTTTAATGTGTCTGGAGTAAACAAGTCATTTCAGTGTTGGGGAAGCTACTTTGAAAGCATAGCTTTGCAAGCTACCAATTACTTCACACTGGAAGACGTTGAATTACGGCAAAGCTACCCAAGAGAGAAAACCAGTGTGGTTAACACAAGCTACTTAGAAAAAGTAGTTCAAACTACTTGAACAATGTACCTGTGATATGAAATTGTAACGAAATATAATACAACATATCAACAAAAACTGCCACTCACTTGAGTTTACTGCAAAAAGTGCCCACTTCACAGACCATACATAAAAAATAAATAAATAAAATAGTGTAAGGTAGTGTAGGAATGTCAGACATTCAGTGATACAGCTACCTTCTGTCCAGGTGGGGTTATGTCACCCAGCAGGATTACTCAATTAGCCAGGTAACTTCGAAAATAACATGCAACAACTTCTCTATGTATGATAACTAGCAACAATTAACACTTAACACATGACTGACACATGTACAAGTGACAAATGCGTTGTCGCATGGTGTTCAATGGTTGTGTCTTCACAGCCAACAGGATGAAAGAAAAAGGGGATTCAATTACAATAGAGAAGCAATGGTAAAATAAAAATAATAAAAAAAGAATTCCTTCATCAAATCAAATTGTAGTTTCAGCAGTTAACTACACAATATGTGTCAAAAAAGTAATTTAACTGCCTGAATCATTAAGCAACTATGAATGTAGTGGAACTACCAGCAAGCTACTGCAACATGTAGTTAAACTACTAGTGTAATTACAGGTAGTTCACTGCTCCCCAACACTGATTAAGTTTAATATAAACTGTATGATTGTAGCTGTATTGGATTGTGCCATTGAGATGACACATGCTTGTATGATACTCTTTTTGAGAGTGAGATGGAGTGGAGTGAAATCACACCACTGTAGACTCGAGTCTGTGATGGACTAGTCTGACATTCTGTTTCCTCAAAGTTTTGCTCCTGGATTGTGTAGTAATCATAGTCACAGCGGACATGTGAGTTCACAGATTTGGCAGTGCAGATATAGTGTTTTTGTTGTCCAGTGGGACTGGGAATCACTGAATGGACTGGTTATTGACAGCTGACTGGTTCCTTGGTTTAAGGTTTGGGCAACATCTTTTCTGTCACTTTGTTATTCCACTGTTACTTGTACCCCATGGGGTACTTCTACTGTTTCCAGTGGGTACGTGGAGAGATTGTAGAGCGGCTCAATCAGAATCAGAATCAGCTTTATTGGCCAAGTATGTGTGCACATACAAGGAATTCCGGTTTTACGTTGCTCTCTCAGAGTACACGAAGATGGAGGAACAGAGAACAGACTGGATGATGGCTGTGTAAAACTGGATCAGCAGCTGTTGAGGCAGGTTGAACTTCCTGAGCTGACACAGGAAGTACAGCCTCTGTTGCACCTTCTTGGCTACTGAGGTGATGTTGGAGGTACACTTCAGGTCCTGGGAGATGATGGATCCAAGAAACCTGAAGGTTTTCACAGCAGAGACAGTGTTGTTGAGGATGGTGAGGGGGGGGCAGTGCTGGGGGACTTCTCCTGAAGTCCACTTTCATCTCCACAGTCTTGAGCGTGTTCAGCTCCAGGTTGTTCCGACTGCACCAGAGGACCAGCTGGTCAACCCCCTGTCTGTAAGCAGACTCGTCACCATCTCGGATGAGACAGATGACAGTGGTGTCGTCTGCAAACTTCAGGAGCCTAACAGACGGGTCCCCCGAGGTGCAGTTGTTCGTATACAGGGAGAAGAGCAGCGGGGAGAGCACGCAACCCTGGGGGGACGCCAGTGCTGATGGTCCGGGAGCTGGAAGTGGTTTTCCCCAGCCTCACCTGCTGCCTCCTGTCTGTCAGGAAGCTGGTGATCCACTGACAGATGGAGGCTGGCACAGCAAGCTGGGTGAGTTTGGTGTGTAGGATGGCCGGGGTGATGGTGTTAAATGCAGAACTGAAGTCCACGAACAGTATCCGCGCATATGTGCCTTGGGAGTCGAGGTGTTGCAGGATGAAGTGCAGTCCCATGTTGACTGCGTCCTCGACTGACCTGTTTGCCCGGTATGCAAACTGCAGGGGGTCCAGCAGGGGTCCTGTGATGTCCTTCAGGCGGGTCAACACTCTCCAAAAGATTTCATGACTACAGACGTCAGGGTGATGGGCCTGTAGTCATTTAATCCTGAGATATAGGATTTCTTTGGCACTGGAGTTATGGTGGAGCATTTAAAGCAGGAGGGAACTTTACACAGCTCCAATGATCTGTTGAAAATCTGAGTGAAGATGGGTGTCAGCTGGTCAGCACAGACTTTCAGACAGGAGGGGGACACACCGTCCGGGCCTGGAGC
>JBBPCS010066784.1:0-16997 GCA_037974645.1 Hollardia meadi
GTGTGTGTGTGTGTGTGTGTGTGTGTGTGTGTGTGTGTGTGTGTGTGTGTGTGTGTGTGTGTGTGTGTGCGTGTCTTCCTGCAACTAGCCAGAGCATCAGGGAAAGCCATGTGTGCAAGGCAGCTGCAGATCAGCAGCTTACCTGTGTTTCACTGTTGCATAATAATCTCACCACCTCAAAGTACCTGCTCCTTCTTTCCCTCCCTCTCCTCCTCCTCCACACTTGCGTCTGTCATACCTCTTCGACTCCTCCCATCGCTCTCTCATCTCCACCTCTCCACCCCTCTGTCACCATCCCCTATGCCTTCTCTTTTTCACTCCTCCACATATCTGATGCTGCAACCTTCCTCCTCCCTCTATCTGGTGGCCAGGAGTCATTTAAGCTTTCATTAAGCTCAGTTTAGTTCTTCAGCCAAGCTCCAGTTTCATCTGCAGCCACATCCAACAGCATGGAGGCCTCTTAGCAAAGTGCTGACTCACGTGGTAGACAGCAATTATATTTGTGCTTCATCACACAGCATTTTGGATATTGTTGACAATGCTCTTCTCTGATCAATAAGGAATATGGATCCATGTAAAATGAGGAGGTCAACGGAGAATATTTTTTTTCTTGTATTTCAAGAAAAATGCATCACACTGAAATATTTGTTCAAAGTATCATCCTCGACACCATCCTCCCAATTAACACTTTACATAATGGCTCAGTACGGCAGAATTGATTGTGTTGCATGTCATGGTCTCGTGTTTGCAGACAGGTGAGGACTTATGGCTGACCTGTGGTGTCACATTTGTCACGATACGGCACCAAGGAGAGAAGTCCTTATGCAAACTCTCTCTATAATAGATCGCTGACGTGAGTCAACAGCTTCATCCTGACTCAGCTCATCAGAGCCAGAGCTCTTTGAAGTCAAGGTGTAGCTGCTTTTCACTCTGCCTCCTCTGAGCGGATAAAAATAAAACAATGCAGATGACTTTGCTGAAGGCTTTATAAATAGTGTTAGTGCTGTGGGGTTACTTCTTGCATTTTCTGGCAGAAGTAAATTGCAGACAAAAAAGGAATCGGGAAAAGTTAATTTTAAAGAATAATGAGAGTGATCTGTGAAGAATCAGGTGATGCAGCAGAATATTAAATGCTTCATTAATTTGAGAAGAGTCCTGTTTGGTGCCTCGTTTGGATGTTTGCATTTATGGTTTTTGTTGTCTATTAAGGTTTACTCTGTGTGCATTTTTACTTTTTTTTCCCGCTACAAGCCCACACAGTCATGTGTCTGTAAAATATATCTGTCAGTTCACCCAGCATTAAACCTACTTTACACCCTGGCACCACTATACAGTAGCGGAAGAAGTAAGGAGATATTTTTACTTTGGTAAAAGTGGCAATACAACAGTGTAAAAATAGTCTTTTACAAGAAAAGCCCTTTTACATAAAACACAAAAGTATTATCAGCAAAATAAAGTATCCAAAGTATGGTCAGAAAAATGGTCCCTGTACAATAGGAAGGTGTATTATTTCATTATTATTACAGCTGTATTAATGTCTGGGCAGCATTTACTGTAATTATTGTAGTTGGTGAGGTGAAGCTAATTTTAACTGCTTTATTCATTGATGTGTAGTTTAATATGTAAAAATGCATCATGTGTTATATACATCATAGTTAGAAAGCAGTCAGATAAATGTATAGTAGAGTAAAAAGTACAATTCCCTCTGAAATGTAGTGGAATGAAAGTATTCAAGTAAAGTACAAAAGTACCTCAAAATTATATCAAGGAAACATTAATTTAAACAACATGAAAAGATGCTTTCATAGGAGTTTAATGTTCTTTTCCATTGTTTTACATTGATGTCACTTTTAGCATGTTATCACAATCTCGCAAAAACACTTTATTACATTGTGTCTCTTTTTAAAACTGGTAATAAACACTGGCAGCCCTTCAAGCACTGAACATGTTTCATTCAGGAGACCCAGCTTGCTGAACTTGTTGTGCTGCAGGACAAACTCATGTATGCGGTGACTCAGGCTTCCCAGGTTTGGTCCCTGGGCTGTTCAGAGGATTTCCCCTCCTCTGCAGGTGCTGATTTCTTGCAGAGAACACACACAAACACAGAATTCACACTTATGCCTCCCTAATGGTTCTGAAGGAGCTCAACATGCAACTCTCAGCGTGTCCTGGTTGAGAATAAATTCACCTGCCTGGTAATCCAGTCAGCACGAGCTTTTGTCTGCTGCTCATGTCACACAGGTCGACTCAGTATAGAGCTGGCCTTGTTCTCTGACTGCTGGAGGATCACCTCCTCCTCTGGTGTCCACTGATACCATAGCCTACTCAAGACATTTGTAACCACTCTCAAACTGGATCATAATATCACATATTGCTTGGTAATTTGGAATAAGAAACTTCTGTCTCAGCCAGGGGACAGCTGCCAGCCTGCCAGAGAGCTTAGCTCACCTCGACACTTTGGCCCGCTTCCCAGAGGGTTCAGAGCAGCACAAGGTTAACTCCTTCAGGTTAGGTAACACATAATCAGTGAGAAGAGGCTGTTGGTCCTCTGCAGCCCTGTGGCTTCTCCAACCAACACCAGCTACTTAGCCTTATCTCTAAAGCCGCTGTTACCTAATGACGGAGCCCGTGTAGAGCCATGGGGCCGGCTGATTTAGAAGGTGGCTCTCCAGCTCAAAGCTTCTCTTCGTTTGAGCTGTGGCAGACCAGGCCTCGCTGGTGTGTGTGTGTGTGTGTGTGTGTGTGTGTATGGATGAGTGCAGAGCTGGGGATTGCTCTTCAGTGGACAGCCAGTCAGATCAATGTTATGCAAACCTATTAATCAGAGGTTGCTAGCTCCACAGTGCTCATTGACCCCCCCCAGGGTCAAATTCACTGATGAGCTCTCACTTTTGTTAAGAGTGAGTAACAATGTTGTTTGCCAACAACAGAGATTCACAGCATTACAATGGCTAACACTGAATTACTCAACCTGTAACTGCATTGGTACAGGTGGCAGACACTCGTGATCTTTGTTCAATTATTAGAAATTGATTCATTGTGTTTATTTTGCGTTTCACCAGCTTTTGAATCTGTTTTCGGTACATTTGCATTATTGCTTAAAACCAAATTCTCCATTTGTAATTTAAATTAGTACTCAAAGGTGGCATAAATGAGACATGATAAAAACCAGTATTTATTAATGTATGGTTATATGATATTTTTGTATATTATAAAAAATACAGTATTATTTTAAAAATGTGATATTTTGTTTTCTGTAAATAGGATCATGTTTTTGGGGGGTGTTAATGTGATACAGATTAAGACGCTGACACATCCCCAGTTTGCTTTGTTTCATCTCTCTATTGTCTAAAGCCATAAAATGACAACCCTGATTATGATGAGGGTCTTTTTTCACATTGTTAGAGCATTACATACTGACCTGAGTTTGATGTGTCACCATTGTTGTATGCATTTACGCATACATCTCAGTTTATTGAACATCCATGGCAACATCAGTGTTTATATAAGACAATTTACTATTAAAAAGGACTTAAATGCACCCCTGCTGAGATATTACTCATATAGTACTGATACATTTCTTTTATAGGTGTTTCAATATCATTATCCAGTAATTTGGACTTTTGCAACATTTCAAAGAGAAGTGCAATATCAAATCTTAACTAACAGAAGCTACTAAGAGGATGCCTGCATGCACGTGTCATTAATGTTTTTCAAACTTTTCTTTTATGATTATTTTTTTGAATGCAGGGTATCATTCTATCTGCCAGTGTGGTTAGGATACTGGATTTTGCTGAGTCAACAGGAGGGAGGGGTTCTCAGTGTACTTTATAAGGCCATTAAGAAAATGCTCCCTGGAACACCGCCTGAATAAGCCCCTTAGCTTTGACTTCCACTAATCATCTTAGGCAAAGCATGGCTACCAATGTGCCTTCCTGGGAACACCTGTACTGGGCCACAGCAAATGAATGGTGGATATCATCACAATAATCTCATCATCATCATCATCATAATGCAATACTCAGAAATAAGTAAGCTTATTATGTATCCACTGGAGGTAATGTAAGGTAATGCAAAGAAAATCCAAGGACATATTTAAAAGTAAAGAACTTAAAATTATATCTACAGCTGTTAATCTTTATGATTTGAATCCCTGCTCATTTACACACATAATGCATACATAAAAATTTGGTAAGAAAATGCATTTGCATTAAATTACATTTGCATTAAACTGCATTATTATACAAGAATTCAATGTCAGCAAAGGACAAGTGCACTGCGTGTCACACAGTATATATTTCCTATATTTTAAGCTTTTGAAATATTGGATTGCTAAGCAACAAATATTAGAACCTCTAACCTGGTAAAGTGTTATTACCAATTAAATAAAATATAGCCTACAAGTGAAGTCCATCTTGTAAGGAAGACAGTGAGGCTCTTAACAGTGAGTAAGAATGCAGGAAAAAGCTATTCCACTTGGGAGTTAAGTTTATTTGTTTCAAATATAGCCTAAAGTACAAAACAAAAAAGAAAACTGTAAGAATTTATATTATCAGCACTGCCGCTCACAACTGGTCGTTCTCATGCTCATAATACGACCCCGTTTTCACGATTTTTTATTACTTTTAAACGCCTAACTTCTGCGTCGAACTTTACATACTAATCGCCCTCCAGGAGCCGGGTTCCTGTTGCCAGGACAACGGCGCTTCCCATTGGCCGCCGCCGCACCACGTGACGAGCAGTTTTGACGTCACGACGAGAGACTGCAGAGCTAAGCAGGGTCTGTGCAGCGACTTGGGGGTAAAGCTTGGTAGAGTGTGGACTGAGAGCGACCGGGAAACTCCAGCTTCTGTGTGGCTCAAGCAACCTGTTGCTCCCTCGTTGTTTGACTCTGAAACTTTTACCGTTCGCCCGGTGACACGAAGGAATGGACTACTAGAGAGACTTTCAACAGGCCTTCCACAGTAACTTAAAAGCGAGGTAAGTTGTCGCTAATGTTGTGTCCGCCCCTCCTTAGCACTTTGTCCGCTTCCTGTTTTGTTTTTTTGTTGTTACTTGCAGCTCAGGTGAGATGAGTACACAGATTGGAGCAGTTATCTCACAGCTAGAAACTCTTACACTCTTATTCGTCTGTGTAATATGACCAGCAGTGTTTACACACTTTCTTCCATAACTTTGCAGCGCGGCAGCACAACAAGATGCTAGCAACGGATAAAGCTTTACCTAGATTTCTAATCGGATGAGGCTGCTTCTTCTGTCCTGAATGAATCCTCAGAGGAGCCGGGATGCGTTGTTGTTTCTGCGCACACACACCCCTTTTTTTTTATTGTAGCATGAGCGAGAACAGGAAGTGAAAAAGGAGTTTTTCCACCACACAAGGCTGAGTGAGGCAGAGTATCTCATTTCAGCAAATACACATCAGTCAGTTATTGGATTACAGCAGCAAGAGGGGAAGTAGCATTATTGTCCTGGTGGTTCTTTACTTTGACAAGTGAGTTGAAATGTTTATTCTACTGTGAATGAATGACTTTGTGTACAGCAGCAATGAGATGAGTTTTCTTTACTTTAACAAGCTGACAATCTTGGGAGCTTCCAAGGTATTGATTGTTGTCAGAAATCCTGAAACAATTGGGAGGGAACGTAAGTAAATGGTTCAGTGATAATAAAAAAAAAGATCATCACAGTGAATCGTCAATTATTTTAATCACTTTTTAACCATCTAAATGATTTATCAAGCTTCTTAGATGTGAAGATTTGTAGCTTTTCCTGTTTTTAGGGTTGCGACTAACAGTCTTGTTTTCATTATCAGTTAATCTGTCAATTATCTTATTATATGTCATAAAATAGTGAAACAAAAGGTCCATCGCAGTAACACTGAGTTATAAAATATAAAACAAGCAGTGCTGAAAGAATTACTCGATCAGATCAACAGAAAATGTAACGGCAACAGTTATGATTGTAGACAAATAGTTTGTCATTTAGCAAAAAAAAGAAGCCAAAATTCACTTGTTCCAGATTTTCAACTGTGAAGATGTATTTCTTAACTCTGTTTTACAGTATATAAACAAATCAGTTGAAAATGGAAATAGCCTTTAGTTGCAACCCTACATTAAATTGCTTTATCAGTGGACTACATTGGTTTCAGGTTTCATCAGATGATCGAGCAGCTAAAGTAGGACTGAGGATGACAAGATTGCTGCCATTTCAAAGTAGCTTGTAGAATTCAGAGACCTCACTGGCCCTGTGCAAATTTACTTTTTCTGCTGGTGGCTTGTGGTAATTAAGTGCCATTGGTTTGGTTTTGATGTGGGATGTAAACAAAAACCTGTCATGGCTGTATTTCCTGTGTTGGTCCCTGTCAGTTGATCAGAGCGGTTGAGGATGTGAAAAGACACAAAGTGGACACAGAAGAAGAAAAATAAATGGCTGAAATGCAAAATTTAGATGCAGGAAATCCGTCACACAGACTACAAAATGGCATCTTGCTGCTATCTTTGAAACTCTGTGGCTTCCAAACGTTTGATATGTTTTGGAAGTGAAATATGCTGTCCAGCGCCTCCTCCCCCTACCTCAGGCAGCCAACACAACATGGCAAGAAAATTTAAAGACCAGTGGAGGTGAAGACACAAGGGTGGAGTTAAGATAATTGCCCCCTTGGTGTCAAAAGCATCCCTGCAAACATTTCCAAATGCTGAACTCTGACAAATGTACGCTAAATTTGAACAGATGTTCTATTTTTGTAGGCGTGGGTGTCTTGCGGGTTTGTTTTGGGCCAGAATCCTCTGTAGTAATGCTCGTCTGGGCTTCAGTCAGTGCTCTTTTGCATTGAATTAGACCTTTTTAGAGGAAGCGGACGGGGAGTGACAGAAAGCGAGGATGAGTAGAAGATTAAAGTGAAGGAGGATGGAGTAACAGAGAGCTTCAGATGCTGAGATAAAGAATGGGACAGAAAGCAAAGAGATTGTGGCCTGTCACAGAGATAATGTTTTGGGTAGAAAGCCGTCTTTTGCACATGCTGTGTAGCAGATATCACTGGCAGAGGAGGGTGGGAGTTGTTTAGTCATCGGACAGATTGACATTTCCATCTCTGCAGCCTTTGTCTTTACAACAGGCTGTTTCAGAAAGAGGCACATTTAGATATTCAGTGCAAAGTAAACAGCAGCCTCCTCCTGCAATCAGTGACAATTTGCGACAAAGACATTTGTGACAGAGTGTGAGTGGTGGCATGTGTGTTCATTCAATTCCAACTCTGTTTTGCAGCTCTGCCTGCCTGCCTTCTTGCAGTTATTGTCGGTGACACATTTTTTTTTTTTAATCTTGTTCTCTTTTGCTCCCTCATAAATGGCTTTTCTGTCATGATTGTGGTTTTCTGCAGCGCCTTGACGCAAGAAGCTCCCCGGCTGACAATGGGAGCTTATGTGTGCCGCATTATGATGAAGTTGCTGCCTCAGGTTTCTCAAAAGGCAAGATGGATGGGTTTGACCAACATTTTAGAGATGGAAAGAAATGGATTAAGTTGTTTTAGCTGAGCTCTAGCTTGTAGTTCAGTTGGTTCTTTTCTGGGTATTTCTGTATTTGAGTCGCAGTGCCAGATGTGTTAAAGCACTCTCCAATATTCAGATTCCACTGATGTCCATTGAAATGACAAATAGAGGCTGTAATAAAGGTGGTATTGCAATAAACATAAACATTAGTTAGTGTCAGAGGAAGTGATGGCTATTTTTACTTTGTTTTCTGAGTGAGATCAGTTTGATCTGAAACCATCTTTATGTTGCACTCTTGTGGAGGAAGCTGCAAAACTTGATTACGTCTGCAACTAATGCTTATTTTCAGTATCGATTAGCCTGCGGATTATTTTCTTGATTTAATAGTTAAGTCTTAAAAATGGTCTCAGTTTCTAGTTGTCCAAGGTGATCTCACATTGCTTGTTTTGTCCACTTGATGGTCCAAAACCCAAAGATATTCAATTTACTATCATATGACCAAAATAAACGGTAATTTGTCATATCTGAGAACAGAAACCAGAGAATGTTTGGCATTTTCTTTAAAAAAATGCCTGAAACCATAAATTATCAAAACCATTTTGTGTTAATCGACTAATTGTTTTAGCTCTAAACTGTTTGTGTCATGAGACTGTTGACATACAAACACACAAGTCTTTGGTGTTATCAAACAATCAGAGAATTCACATTTTCATTTATTTTACTGTTATTAAATGTAATTTTAAGTTGGTTACGTTCAGATTTTTATCTTTATCTCCCTTTCTGAGGCTATACTGAGGAATACTTTTTTGACTTAGTTGCAGTTGAAAATTAAATTGCTTTAACCTTGTCTTACCGATACCTTTCTGGGTTCCTGTTTTCCTGATGGTAACAGAACAAACCGTTTGCTGAAGATGTCAGTTTCCCCAGACTCTGGTGCAGGTTGGACCAACAGTGAACCAACTCTGACCTTACACTAAATAACACAGGGGATAGAGTTGCTGTCAGATATTCAAGGAGCAACTAAAGCCTGCTACACTGAACAGCGCTCATCACGATACTTGTAATGTGAGCTTAGGTGCTTCCACGTGTATGCCAAGCTGTGGCGGCATTCGATGGTTGGTTTGAAATGTGCTGCTGATTAGACACGTGTTCACAAATGGGCTGTAGCCAGAAGACATTTAGAGATGATTTTAGATGGCTGTATATGGTGTGTCGACATGTAGAGGAGATCTGCATCCGCAAGCCTGTCACCTCTTAGTTCATACACATCAGACTTATGAGAGGGCTGAATTTAATTTTATTTATTTATTTATTTAAATTTATTAATATTTATTTGTTGTAGTGATGTTCCGATACCTTTTTTTCTTTCCCGGTACAGATTACAATGCCCGAGCTTTGCATATTGGCAGATACCAAGTGCCAATGAACAAATGCATACAGAGAATTAATGCCATAGAACTTTTATTTCTTATCTAGTTTGACCATCAGCCAGTCAGTCAGTCCAGTTTGTCCTTTTTTTCTGCTGTGCTCTTTCATGGATGTATCTTCAAATGCTTTATAAGATTGCTGTTGTTGAAATTGGCAACAGTAATGCCATCCCTTGAAACTGAAGCCTTGCAGACTGTACACGTTGCCATTTTACAGATAGGATTTTTCATTGTAAAATATTGCAAAGTTGCTGAGATTTTGCAAGCCTCTGGCTAACATTACATTACTGGAAATCAATTCTTCTTTCTTCTTATTGCCGTTTATGTTGGCTACTTGTGCAGTAAAAAATCTGTTCAGTTGCAAATAGGGTTTGTGGCTAATATATTACCTGGTATCAGATTGGTGAATAGATTCATGTACTTGCTGAGGCCCGATAACAGCTCCGACATGACTTAGATGTGCTGATCTTCAATATTATAGTTGGAGCTTTTTGTTCCTCACATGCAATGGTAGATTCAAATTAGTTATAAGGTAAAAGTCTTTGATATGCTGTAAGATCGCATTAGTTTTAGTAGAAAGTTTGCTACCATGTTAGTTTTTGTCATTCGGCACTGAACTTTAATGACACCGATGTTGGTCTTTAAATAAAAAGTTAAAGGTCACAGGTGTGGGCTTACAAGGCTCTGCGGTTCAGTTTTTATTTTCCTGCTCCAAAGGTCAGTCCATCCCAGTGAGGATGAAATACTTTGAAAGAAACAGAAAGGATATAAAACAAGTTAGCAAAAACATTGCAGACCCCCCTGCTGCTTTGTTTCCCTCCATTTATGGAATATGAGCTGCTCCATCCCTCTGACACTGACAAGTATGTTGCTGCAGCTTTAAAATAAAATTAAAACGCAAAATTATTTTATTCACATTATTTCATTGCAGTACTGTTTGAAGCAGGTGGCTTGGAGTGAGAGTGACTTCTTCGTCCAGATGACAAATACATCATCATTTTCAACTTTAATCTGCAATTATTCATCAGAGAATTTACGAGCTATCTTCTTGCAGACCCAAAAACAACATTTAAAAAACAAAACAAAACAGTATAAATACTGTAGCAGGTTTATTTTGTCTGAAACCGTCATCAAGCACAGATGATGCAGAACAGATTGCTGACAAATTACTTACTTAAATAACAGAGAAGAAAGAGCAGTTGTGATGTTGCAAGCCTCAAGATCATGTGGTGATCATCTTTATGTGGTGTTGCCTGAAATCAAATCTCTTAGGTTGCTTTCAGTTTGTTCTTGACTGAAAGTGTCTAATATGAGAGTTGCCACTTTTAATGTCTTATCAGAGCCGAAATGACCCACACTTGATATTCACACACCTGTGTGTACGAATATCAGGTTGCAGATCCTGCAGGTCTAATAAATGCATGCTTGTTATGTGAAGAATGACTTCCTTCAGCTCTGCAGCTCGGTCGCAGACGGATCCCATTGCATTATGAATGTATCATTCATAAACTCACTCTCTCTCTGTGATCAGAACTCCTTCATTCACTTTGGGTCTCTGTTGCCTCTTTCCTTTGCTCTCTCTGTTCTTGGATTATCTGTGGGACTCTTGGGTTAAGATTTACCTGCGGGATATAAATGGACACTTCTAACTGTTACGTAAGCGGGCAACAAGATGTTCTAGGATGAATGCCACGTGGAGGACCTTTGATTCAAGTGGCCAGATTGACTCAACTGTTCTTTGTCAGATTCTTACACTTTTTTGCTTAGAACTAACAATTATTTTCATAATCAATCTGCTGATAATTTTCTTGATTAACCCATTGATTATATAGTCCATAAAATATCATCCAAATTTCCCAGAGTCTAAGTCTAAATTATTCATTCTACTTGTTTTGTGGGACCAGCAAAACAACCCAAATATATTCATTTTACCATCGCAGAAGCTTAAAAAAACAAGAAAATAATTGTTTTTACCACTGTATACATTTTGCTAATAAATTAATAACTTCAAAATTAATCAATAATTGAAATAGTTTCCAAATAAATGTACTTACTTGTTTCAGCTCTATTTCAAATACTTTTTAAATTTAAATCAGGAAACTTTTTGCTTATATATTTTACGCAGATTCCTTGAGCAGTTTGACATATGCTGGTAATTTAAACAAAAGAGTAAAGACATGTTTATATTCTCCAAATTAAAGTATGTTTTGGTATTGAAGCTCAGGTATCTTATTGGCACCCATATTAAACATTTCCAAACGTAACCTAGGCTTGAGTGCTGGCCTTAATGTTTTTATTCCATTGGAAACTATTCATATTTAATAAACAATTAATCAGTTGACAGAAAATGAATCTACAACTAAATTTTGATAATCCACCAATAATAACAGTTACTGTTTACAGATCAGATGTGAGGATTTGCTGCTTTATTACATATGATAGTAAATTTAATATTTTAGGGGGTTTTGGACTGCTGGTCAGACAAAACAAGACGATGTCATTTTGGGGCATTTTTAAAAATTATTTTCCTGACATGCAAGAAAATAATCTACAGATCAATCAATAATGCATATAATTAGTTAAATGAAACTTGTTCACATTCACCCAAACTAAATTATAGTAAAGGTCTTCAACAGAACACGGGTGTCAGTCATATTGGCACCGAGTTCCCACCTTTAAATGCTTGTGTGATTGCATTTGTCTTTGATTGAATGCATTTATATTTCATGGAACTGAAAACAAGATATTTTTTTGATGTTCAGTAGTTGTCAGATATTTATCCCTCAAAGCGTCTCTACGCTTTGATTCTCCACTTGGTGGGGCCACTGTTTATGTTGCCCAATGATATAATCTTCAGCTGAATACCAGTAAGATGCAGCAGGTTGTTGTTGATTTTAGGAGTTAAATTTGTCACAGACCCCAGCAGGTTGATCTTGTGTATCATGTTGGCATCAGAAACTGAAAGCGACAGCCTGTTCTCTTCTGGCTAATACCTGCACAGGCTGAGGTCACCGATTATCACAGTCCTGTTCTCCTCTCAGACACTCTGAAGGTTAAACCAGCCCCTGGTGTGCACTCACTTGTCTTGACCTCAGGAGATGGTAGGAACTTGTGTCTCAACCATGTGTCCTGTCCACTTGACAAAGCCTCAGTTACATAACAGTGCCATCAAAGTCTGCCAGCAGCAGCAGGTAAGAGTCTTAACAGTTAATTGTAGGCAGTGATCTCTGAGAGTCTTAAATAGCCCTATTCTTTGGGTGACTTGTTGAAGGGATGTTCAGTGGAGGTCTGAGCTCTCATCCCCTTATTTCTGCTTTTAAAATACACTGAAACCTTCATCCAGGAGAGAGAGGGATGGGGTGCAGTGTTAGAAGATCAGGGAAAAGGTTACATTTTATTTTAACCCCCCTAATTAGCATATACAAGAAGTACATAAACATTTAAGAAATGGTTTATTACACACTATAATGTAGTTGTAAGCAAGATAGTGTTTCTTAATGAATTTTTAAACAAATATAAATCCTCCTGTGGGCACCTTCAAGATACCCCTGGTGTAAACAGATAATAAATTACAATTAAGTAAATCACAGATGTAATAATATTAAATATGTTTTCTAGAGTTATCTGGTAATTGGTTGTTGTTTTTTTACCAGAAAAATCTGTCCAACATATTGAAATCTCTCCGGTCCAAATTGTGGCCAAGTGGAATAAATTATTAATTTAACAATGAAAATTTACCTCACCTGCATGACTGTGGGCTATGGGAGGAAATTTAAAAAAACCACAGGAAGTAACATGCAAACAGTTTGCTGTCCCAAACCCAAACTTATTCAAATTACTATTGTCACATTTGACAACCTGGAACCATCATGTTTATTTTTTAGCTGTGAGTGTGTTAACCAGAAGAAGTGTTTAGATCCATTACTTAAACCTGCAGTGCGGAACTTCTGTTTCCCTCTTCTGGCAATGACAGTAATTACACACACACTGTCAACATGCTTATGAAGCCATAGGCTCCGACATACTTTCTAGTTACTAATGCCTGTAGCCTGTGGCTGTAGTCTACTCTGTGGCTACAGTTGCTCCCTTCTTCTGCTCTGAAAAAACGATCTTTGTTAAAATGCATTGCTACTGATGGGCCAGCCTTGGAGTATCGCCACAGACACTGGCTTAAAAACTCCGCTATACAGTGGAATAGAGCGAGATTTATTTGGTGTTTACCAGCTTAATCAGCATCTTGTAAACTACTTTGTAAAGGGCTTGAAGGTAATGGAAGTTCATTTATATGAAAAAAGTCCCGCACTCCAGCTTTAAGCAAACGTACTAATACCCCACTACTCTGCTACAAGTCAAATATTATTGCTGCTTTAATGTGTACATGGCAGTTTAAGGCTGCAGATAGAGTGACTAGATCCCAACAAAAAAATGTGAGACAGAGTGTGTTTGTGTGGGACAATGTGGGACATGTTACCAATGAGGTAGTCTAAAAATATTGTTTATTTCATTCTGCTGCAAATCGCACTTTTTACTGCAACACTGTGACAAGCGGCATGGAGGGAGACAGGAAGCAGCTCTCAGCAGTGTCAATCCTCTAATGACATTCAAGACAAAGCGGGACAAATGCATCGATTGTAATACATTTTTTACTTATATAAGATTTTGTTAATTGAATTTACAGAAATTGTGCTATATCATGATATGCATCGTTATCTGGATATGAAAAGACCTATATGAGGATATGAGATTTTGGTCATGTCGCACAACCTTATATTGACCCATGTGCACGCAGTTTGATTGACATTACACATCGCCGTGGTGACAGGCTTCCCTTTTTTCATCAGAGTCATTAGAGGAAAGCCAGATTTTAGAAAAGCGTCTGTCCTTCAGTGGTTTGACTTTTGAAAACTGAAGCAAATCAAAATGCAGGACATCATCTCAATATGTAGGACACGGGACAAGGGATAAGAATGATGTGCAGTCCTGCATAAAGTGGGATAGCTGGTCCCCCCAGCTGTAGATGTTTAAGGTGGAACTCATTTTAACTACTTTATGTTTCATCTACAGCAATGCATCATATTCTATAAGATCATCATATGTTTGTAGTTTGACTATCCTGTTAGAACCACTTAAAAGTCAACTCTTCATGAGTTCAGAAAAACAGCCCTGTTTTCAGCTTTGTGACGATGCATTTCCCAGCTATTCCAAGAGGGTTTTTAAATAGTTTATTTATTAGAAGAACTAGGTTTCAATTCAGTCAATATCATTTTAATGAATGAATGAAGAAAAAAATCTGCCATACTGGCGAGCTAGTCTCACATAGCCAGATCTCGCTCCACACTTTGTTTCATGTGTATGAAAAATGACCACACACACACACACACACCGGCAACATCCGGTAAAAACTCTCCTGTGAAAATGTGTGATGCGTAGCTCTTTAAACATCAAGCTGAGGTTATCTCTCATTATCATTACATGCTCAATCTATTTCAGCCCATAACTCGGGACATTAGATCCAATAATACTGATATGCTTGTTATATAGGCTACAGGGCGTCTGTCATCACTGCTGAACCAGATAGTAAGATCAGAAAGCAACAAGGCTCCATACATGCATAATTAATAATTAATACTTATAAAACAGAGGGGATCAAAATATATATTGTATATTGTAGCCAAAAAATATCAAAATGTTATTTACATGCCTTATCACCAAGCCCTATGTCTGTAATAACATATTAGCTGATACCTTATGTTTTAATGTTGCCCCTCTCAGGTCTAGACTGTGTGCTTTTTTCTAATTTAAAGGCAGACACCCCTCCAGTCTTTACATGAGCAGTTCTCATCGGACCCCCCTTGCTGTGTAGCTGCTGTCTTTTGTTCCAGGAGTCTGTAAACAGGTGTTTTATCTCCTTCTTGTGCTGCTCCAGCACTCACGCTGGCATTGAAGTGAACTATAGGTAACGGCAGGGAACTCATTAGAGGTGGCTGCCACATTGCTAGAGTCCATTGTTTACCCTGAGTTAATTAAAGGATTATAGCTGGCTGTTTATAATAATTGATTGGATTTATATAGCGCTTTTAAAGGCACTTTCAACACTCACCACACATCAGCTATCTCGGTGGAGAGAAGAGGACTGAAGGAGCCAATTAGGTAACGAAGGATGATTAGGTAGCCATGATGGAAGGTTTTTGGGAATTTAGCTAGGGCACCGGGGTAACACCCCTACTCTTGCCAGAGTGCCGATGGGATCTTTATTTACCACAGAGTCAGGACCTCGGTTTAACATCTCATCCGAAAGACAGGACTCACTCACAGGACAGAGTCCCTGTCTCTGCCCTGGGGCATTGGGGATATAATTCATGAGACCAGAGGGAAGAGCATCTCCTACTGGTCCTCCAACACCACTTCCAGCACCATGTGGTTTCCCATCCAAGGGCTACCACAGCCAAGCCTGCTTAGCTTCCCCAGGCAAGTTAATGATGTAATGCAGGAGCTATGGTGCTGGCGCTAGTGCTTTATGGAACATGTGAAAGTGAAATAAAGGGAGACAAAGACGGAGTCCTTGCATTGGCAGTTAACAGTGCTAATGAAATTGCAGGCTATTTAATTCAAACTGTAACCACTTCTTCCCAAATGAGCTTAAGATGCTAAATTTGCTTTGTGTAAGTGCATTGCTGCATGCATATTTGCTCTGTGTTGTTTTTTCCTGTTGAGGTTGTCACTGTAGTAGCGCTTTTCATTGATGCTTTTTCATTGTTATTGGCAACAAGAGCATATTCCCAGTAAAGCACCCACTTTCCAGGGAAGTAAACATGGTGGCAACTCCTTTTCAGTCAGTCTTGATTAATTAATGGATCAGTCGAAAGAGCTAACTTTAGACAAGTCAAATGGAATCATAAACAGTCTACTAATCATTTGCATACAGGAATGTTAGTTAGACCACCAAATTTAAGTACACATACTTATATAAGTGCTGTAAAGGTCAGAAAATAGAGACGATATATATCTGTGCCTTTCGTAAAACAAAGTAAGAACAGCCACAAATAGGGATGCACGACATCGGTATCGGCCGATAAATGCTTAAAAAGTTAATTATCGGCATCTGCAGATATAAAAAAATTCTGCCGATGTGCCTGGCCGATAAGGTGACGTATTAATTATGCGCACGCGACGATGCTAAATGTTAATTATGAGCGCTAGCAACAAGCTTCAACATGTCAGCTATATGGAGCTACTTCAAAATATGGATTATGGTCAGTCAAGTGTGAGACTCTCGCGCAGCACCAATAGCGTGTGTGTGTGCGGTTCTGAGCAGCCGGTTGTTTCTGTCCACTCTCTCCTCGCTATACGCTATATAAGTACATCGGATCCGAACAGAATCTGATTTGTGACTCGTGTTTATTCTTCGAGAAGCTCCGCTCTGCCCCCGCCCCTCTGTCCGAAAGCTCCCCGGAGCTCAGCAGCTGTCTGCGGGCGAGCGGTGGCTCTGTCACCCAGCTCTGCACTCTGCAAAGCCCCGCCATACACGTGAACTTTTCGCTTGAATATTTTCAACTCGCACTTTCACCTGCCGCTTAATACACTGTTGCCTGCCACAATGTATTAAGCGTGTGCTTTTTAACACGTTTGTAGGAGCCGTAATATTACTGTTGGAATGTGAATTATGTAATCAGGTGTGATTGTTGTAATTGGCACCGAATGTTATAAATAGGAACCAACCTTTGTCCGGGCAGGTGTTTCCGCCCTGAAGGTAAACAGTTTTTGACCGCTGACGCAGACACTGAAGTTAATGAACATGAAGACCTTTGTAAGTGGAAATTAAATGGACTGAGTGTTCAACAAGGAAACTTTGTCTCGGAGTACAATTCATCAGACACACAGTAGTCAGCGCGTCAATTAGGTCGTCCGTGAAGACGCACCTCAGTAGCTTAAAGCGTTTGCTTAGCTCCTACAGTTAAAGTCAAAACTGTTTAACGTTTAAAAGCTAAAGAGCACAGGGCTACTAGTAGTAGCTACATGTAGCTTCTCAACTACGGTGGCTCTGTAGGATCAAACAGAACGGCCAGTAAAAAAGGCACACTGACTC
>JBBPCS010066794.1:0-16997 GCA_037974645.1 Hollardia meadi
CACACACACACACACACACACACACACACACACACACACACACACACACACACACACACACACACACACACCCACACCCACACACACACACACACACACACACACACACACACACACACATCCACCCATCCATCCCAGTGGCGAGCTGTCCAGGATCAAGCCAAGGTCAGTGGTGTGATTAGAGCTTAGCGCCGTCGGCTAGCACTGGCAGGCAGTTTCCTCTTAATGAAGCCATCACTGCGTGGAGACAGTAAGAGAAATACTGCCTGTCAGCCTAACTGGACCTCCCTGATTTACAGCTGCAGCAGTCTACACATCAGCCATAATAGAAAATATATGGAGACATGGGTAGAAGAATAGTTAAACTGTCAGTGAATGACATAATGGCAGCTTCTAGTTTGCTGGCATTTGGGAAGAAGCATATTTGGGAAGAAATATTGATTCTCTCATACTGTTCGATTTTTACATTTAATATAAGTTGTAATTTAAAAGTTTTCAGACTTGCATTCACAACATGCATTGCATTCATACATATATATATATATATATATATATATATATACATGCCACTCAGGGCGGACGCCCCTTGATCACAAAATCTCCCTGTAGAGTCTGTAAAGTGCCAAAGACTAGACTATCTCTACTTCATTCACTAGTCTCTTATGATTCAAATAATGTTAAAAGTGATGTATGTCAATTTCAATACACCTCTCTTCTTATTCCTTACTTATTTAGTTAAAAGTAGCCGACAAAAGAGGATGATAACCAATGTTACACATTTTTGCTGTCTCAGTACAAGTAGCACTGTATGTAAAAACAGTATGGTAAAAACCCACAGTATTAACAAAGCAACAAAACAAGAAGCAAGAAGCAAAGATATGATGTTTATTTTAATTAATACTATGATTTAATATTTTTAATAATTGTATATCTTTGAATATCAGACATTAAGAAATAACTCTACTCTATCCTTCTCTACTCTATATTAAAGTTGTATACAAAGGCACCAAATTAGTATACTGACTAGACTTAAGTCTAGAGTCATCCATTGGAAATAATGCATAGAACATAAGCCAGAGTTATATATGACTCCATACACCTAATACTGCAAGATTTATGTTGACTCTGTGGATGACTGAGAGGGGAAGGAAGGAAATCTGGAGAGATGCCCAGCACCTGTCTGGAGACTTCCCCCTGCTCTCTCTCCCTCTCTAGCTGGAAATATTGACTGGCAAGCACTCTGCCCAATCAAATACATTTTTTACAAGACATGCCAAAGGTGACGCCTGAGTAAATGGAGGTTACGTGGGGAGGACATGGCGAGATTTGGGGTTAGTGGTAATGGAGACAGGGGAGAGGGGGCGAAGAACCCACAGCTGAATGTGACAGAAAATGAGTAAAGAAGGGATCTACAGACATTGAGAGAGAGTGGACACATGCAGAGATTGACCATTATTGAAGAATGAAGAAATAAAAGGGTGAAATGGGATGAAGGATGTTAAGCTTTCCCTCTCACTTTTTCTCTCTGACCAGTACACAATATAAAGTGAAAGATGAGCTCTCGCATGCTGCAGGTAATTATCCAATAACAAGTGAAGTTGAACCCTTGTAGGTGTTAGCAAATGGTTTGATCTTCTTTTGATCTGGTCTGAAGAAGAGCGTATGCTCGAAACGTCACCTGTGGCAGTAGTACAATAAAAATCATGGGAGCCTGATCCAGTGTGCGGTCTCTATTTCCATTTTATGTGCCTCCTCTGCCCAGCACCTGGACTTTATCAACGGATGTGCGCGCATTGGTAAACTTTGATCTTCTTTTCCAACATGACTTTTGCAACAACAACTTCATGAGAAAGTCTGTCACTGCATACCACCTGTCAGCTTCTGCAAGAGACTCAAACATGGCAACACCCACAAAAGAGGGAGTTTGAGGAAGAAGATAATTCACTGCTTTCATGAAATCAACATTGCTTCTGGAGAACCTGGTCTTCATCTCTACAATGGCTCTGTCCAACTAATTGAGAAGAAGTCTCTTCAGTGACTCATTGGGAGTCATGGAGTCTTGTGTGGCCTACAGTGGATAGAAGAACACTCTAAGCTGTAAGCTCATTGTCCCCTGCCTTTTAACTGCCGGAGCGGAGAGTCCTCTGTGTCAGAACTGGATAATCCCTCATCTCCCTCAGAGCCTGCAGGGATGCACTGACTATTTCCGCAGCCCGTAGAATGGCCTGCAGAATGGCATTTGCAGGCTTTAACGCACCAAGCCCTTTTAGGAGGAATCTTCCCATTTAAAATAATTCATGCTTCCTCAACTTAATCAACAGCCCTGATACCTCTGTGCAGATGTCCACAGCTGCTGCACTTTCCTCCACAAACCTCTGAAAGGATACTGATAATAGCATCCCGATTCTCAATAAGGCATTTGGTCACATCATGGTGACTTGTCCACCTTAACTCCAACAGGTGTTTAAGGGAGAAGTCATTTTGTGACACATAATGACGATTTCTGACCTATCAGGATCATAGTGCAGTGATCCTGATAGATCAAAGAATGTTTTTGCACATACAGTATCTGGCTCTGCTTGCATTGCATTGACCACTGCACTTTCCCTACCTTCTTTGGCAAGAAGGCCTTAACACCACCTCTTACCCCTCCCACTCATGGCAGCAGCTCCATTGTAGCACTGATATACAGGTATGATTTCATCTGAACTGTAGTCAGAAATATGCTGAAGTATTTGGTGATAAATTCTCAATCAAACTGGTTGTTCCTCTGGAATACTTTTGCAGACAAACAGAATCATAAATATATAGATTGAAATATGGATTGAATATTAGTTTAGCCAAATCTTTATCTGCAACTGTGCTTAATGGCAAGCCCTGAACATGGCATGCATTGCAATTACTGTCTAGTCAAACTGTTTCTGTTTCTAGGATCACACAGCAATGCATTTGGAAGATATTTGTGTATAACTTCTTAGCTCAAAGGCTAAGAAGTTGTGTGTTTAAGGCATGTTTAAAAAGACATCTGCAAACATGGAGCTGCTGATGATGCAGAGGTTTCTGGTCTTTTCAGATGGTAAGCAGTTGCTGCTAAAAGACCTGAAGAACCTCTGTGCAACACTGGCTGCACTTCAGTCTGGTTATTATATATATCAATGTCCGATAACTGTATTAGCCTCATTCAATTAGTTTAAATGTTTTGACTAAAATTTTACTAAAATGTAATAACTTTTCATCGACTAAAAAGATCTGAGTCTAAACATTAAAACTAGACTAAAACTACTAATTCAAAACTGTTATGTGCATGGAGAATTCTGAAAAAAAAAAGGATTGTTTTGTAGACAGGCACTCTAAATGATTAATGATAACATTAAAACATGATGTTGTCATAAATTAAATGGATCTTGGCATAAAAATGGCTTTTTCTCACACACAAAAATAAGCAATGACAAGAACATTGATACCAATAACATCACAATGAAGCTGATTTATTTATTTTTTCATTCAATTAAAGCATTTAGTCAAAGCAGAATAAAAGATAGCTGCCAGAGCTGTTATAGCTACACACTGTAACTACATGTTTGTGACTCAAATTATGTTTGAGGTGACCTGTTATATAATTTAAAACAATACCTGCCAACTAATCAGACAGTATTTTGAATGACAGTTAAACATACAGTACATATAGTCTTAATTAATTGTAACAATTTACAATGTAGTCCAACAACTTTAACATAAAGTCAAATTCTGTTACAAAGATTGTTTATATGTATGTTTCATATGAACCAGGGACGAGTTCAGATTTTAGATTGATGGTTAACAAGTGTTGCCTTTCATGACTTCTTGTCCTCCCTGTCCTCTCTCTAATTCTCTGACTCCATCAGTGTAATCCCTGACCCTCTATAGTGACGATGATATACACCTCAGGTACTGGACAGGCTATCTATTATGAATGAGATGTACACACAACTGCTAGCACTGGTAATGGATGGGCTTGACACTCACACACACACACACACGCACGCACGCACGCACGCACGCACGCACGCACACACACACACACACAAAATCATCAAAGTCATGTTTAGGGCTAGCTGACAGTTCTTGCATATTCAGCAGGGCCTGTCCAATTTGTTTCGAGCTAATTTAGGGGAAATGTGAAATGTGAGAGAGGATAAGACATCTGGAAAGGTGAGGAGTCTTTTTAGCCAAACTTTTTTACTTATCTAGCTTTTGTAAAATACTACTATTTGTGGTACTCTGTACTTACCACAACAACTAGTCAGATTATTGTTGCCATTCAAGCTGGGGAGCACATGCCTCATATTTTATATCTGGATTTTTTAATATTTTTATTTTATTATATATTTTATTTCTATTATGTTTTAAAAAGTTAAGTAAAACAATTTAAAAAAGTTATAACAGTCACACAACCCCTTTCCATTTGGTATTGTATTTTTTTTCCAAAAGTTGCAGAATGAAATCATTTTTCACCAGCAGGCGCACATGCACACAGCACTCTGTTGTGCATCAATGCTGGAGGAGATGTAGGCTACAGCTTAACGGTGTGTTGCTGAAGTAGTAAGTAGAGCATCAATCCCTTTTTCAATTAGTTATACACGCTTAATTCCATTTGAGAAATAGACTGTTTGCTTTGCAAAATAGTTGGCCATTACCAGATTAATTGTAGGCAGCCCTCAATTTGGTTGTTTAGTCTTTAAACAGTAAATAAACCAGTCAAATAAATGTAGTGGAGGAAAAAGTCCAATATTCCCCTCTGAATTGCAATTGAGTAGAAGTAGAAATAGGAATAAAAAGTCTCAAGTGAAGTACAATTCCTTCAAATTTGTATTTAAGCACAGTGCTTGAGTAGTTTCCACCACTGGACAAAAAGTAAAGTGTTATTTTTTATGAAAATGGTCAAGAGATTCTCAAGGCTAGATATCAAACTGAGAGGACTGCACAAAACATACTTAAATATGAAAAGCTGCTCAGGGACATCATTTCCCATCACCTGGTCCACAAGTGAATGGTAATACATATTGCACATTTGGATTAATGTTAATAAAAAGATGTATTAACTATTGTTATGCATAGACATTGAGAGTACACATTTTAATATTGCAATGAAATATAATCATTATTATTCTGCCATCAGCATCATCAATGGCAGAATGTGCATAACCATAATCAGTCCATTTGGCCTCTCTGTCCCACTGTGCTCCTCAGAGTTTTCAAACATGTTGAGCTGAAAGAGGCTCTGCTGTCACAGCTTTGACAGAAACAGAAAGAGCAGAAAGTCCTCACACACCTCACTGAAGGTAGAAGTTCATAAGCAATGTCGCAAATATAGAAATCACCGCTGAGGTTCCACTGTGAGCATTTTAGCGTTTAGTATTTTGCCAAACTGGTGTCACCTGTTAATCACGTGACATTGGGGTGTGTTTGATATGCGTCACTTAGCATGCTCGCCGGGTGGTGCATTAAATCAGTGATTGATTGAGATACATATATGCAGCCACTTGACTTTAACTACGCCGCGGTACAATAATGCTAACCTTAAAGGTGCATTGTGGAGTTTTCTGAGGAAATTAACACATATTAATCACTGTTTTATTATTATTGTTGTTATATATGTGTGCACGGGTTGTGACTTCACCTAAAAAAATTAGTGTTGTGTGTGTGTGTGTTTTGGTTGGCTAGTTGGATAACGTTAGCTTGCCTTTGGATGATCAGTTGCTAGCTGCTAGCTAACATTACCTGGCATGACAACATACTGTCTTGAGTGGATAATGTTGGCTAATTCATCCTAACTTACGGGCAAACCTGCTTGCTTGCTGTTACAAGCCAGTAGTTATGCAAGGCAGGGGCAGTTATCCAGCTAGATTAGCATGGATCTGGCATTGGTTGCTTCGTAACATTCAATTGAGATTTATTGTCATTATACTGACCGGGTACAGCTTACGCGCCGGTCTCTCAGTCGTGGTACGTGACCCACGACTCGAATACGTGACAATACACAATATTACAACATAACGGCGCAGGAAAACAACACAGTGGCAGACCAGTCTCCTGTAGGCGGTCTGTTTTGCCGATGGCCAGAATGCTCACTCATGAGTGTGAGCATGCGCGCGTTCGCATGTGTATTCGGTTGGGTGCAACCTGAAACCTCACCGCTAGATGGTGCTAAAAATTACACAAGGCACCTTTAAATGGACAATAACAGTCATCAACAATAAGATTGGCCAGTTAAGATTTGTGGTCTTAAAATCTCACTTCCTGAGGGGTATCAAATAAAGCAGAATTACCAGGTTTCAATTAGCTTCAGCTAAGATACTTTGGAACCTTAATTTTAACCTTAAACACACTGACGCTGAATGGTGTGTGTCAAAACACCCGCACCTTTTATTTTTTTATATACTGTATATACAATCCCCACAACAGCAGCAGCTAGACCAGCACCAGCGCTTGACTCACCGCCCTGCTACACTTCACGCCACTGTCCTATTTCCAGTCTCACTGCCCATCCCACCTTGCTCCGTACTTGTGCATTGCAGCTCCCGTAGTCAAGGGCGTGAGTTTGGGTTGAATATTGGGGGGGCTGAGATCTCCACCCATTTAGAGGGGTCCGGGGACATGCTCCCAAGAGATTTTTTTTGCAAATAGGCTGTTAAATTGCTGTTTCGCATTAATTTTAATGGGAAGAGACATACCAAACAACATGCTTTACATATCCCAGTTAGTGCAGTTGAATAGCATAAAATCATTCACGTTGAATAAAGGACCAAATTTCTAACATATAATAATAATAATAATAATAATAATAATAATAATAATAATAACAATAGCAATAATACATTTTATTTATATAGCGCTTTTCAAGACACTCAAAGACACTTTACATAGGCTAAAAAGACACTAGAAAATAACAAGTAAATCAATTTGTTCTAGTGTTAGTAAAATGTATATTTATCTCTTCCTGAACATATCTTCAGCCATTTGATAGTTATGCCACAATTTAACTGTAGTGCAGCCAGGGAAATTTTACAAACCAGCTTTGCTGAAAGGATAACACACAGTTGGTTTGATTCTGCACAACAATAAACTTGGGATGATGATGTGCAGGCGCCGTGCAGGTAGTGATACTGGTACTGGCCGGTTTTGATTATTGGGGGGCTTGTAACTCCCCCCCTCGTAATTTATGCCTATGCCCGTAGTAGCTTTCAACAACTCTCAGCAAACATGGGTACACTACTACTGTGCTTCTGTCCAATATAGCTTGTCGGGGAAAAAAATTTATATGGTAGCCTACCAAGTATTTAGGGACAGGGCAGCAGAGCCGCCAGGGCCCTCATGGAATTTCTTCATTTCTTCTTCCTCTTCTTCCACCGCTTCCCGGGAAATCTGCCTTCCTGTGCGTAAAAATTTACCATTTACTTTGCACACAGGTCCAGTCCTATGACAGACTTCCACAGCTGGATTTGTGTGGTAATAGTTCTGATGGTGGCGCTACAGCAAACTAAATCTAAAGTCTACAACTTTGAAAATATATAACAAATCAATCGTACATGCTACGACTTTGGAACTTTCACCAAAATGTAGGCCCAATTGAGCAGAAATTTTCATACACTTTGAGCTGGCAGGAATTATGAAGTCCATCACTCTGTTTTTCTCAAAAACTGTAAAACTCTTTAAACCTATCTCCTCCTACATTTTTTGTTCAATTGATGTGAAACTTGCTACACAGCATCTTTAGACTGTCCTCCACAAACGATCCAGCCAGATTTTTCAAATATTAAAAATTGAGCCCACAGTACATCAAAATGTTTGACTGGAAACAGTACAGTAAACAAATAGTGCAAATTCTCACTAAATAAATCACACATTTTCATGAAAAATAACTGGAAAATTTTGCCATCATGGTAAATGAAGTGTGGTAAATTTCAGAATTTTAACATTTTCAACACTTTCAATTCTACCCTCGTAAACATTTGCAGTCAATGGCAATTAGAGCATTTTTAAACATTAATTTCTCACATATGGAGCAATCGATCTTTGTAAAAAAACAAAACAAAAAGGTTACAGTCATCTATATGTTGTATAGATGAAGTACACAAATTCTAACTGAATTTTTACACTAGTTTAAAAAATTTCCCTTTACATGCAGCCCTGCTGATTGTCTAAGTTATCGTGTGAAGCCAGCTGGTTTCTCACTTTGCAGGTACCTTAAGGAAATCTTAAGCCTTTCTCAAACCCAAGAATGCAAAGAACAGACTTGTATTCTTGTGGAGAATGTTCTTATCATAAATGATCATACTATCAGAATTTTAATTGATAATGAAGCTGAATATTACCATGTTATGCAACTTTATACTTCTATTCCACCACATCTCGGAGGTAAATATTGTACTTTTTACTCCACTACATTTGTCTGGCAGCTTTTGTTACTTTTCACATTACAGTTTTTCTTTCCCTTTCTGTCCAGTGAAAAGCATGTATCTCCAGATGTGCTGATGTTGAATGTTTGTGATAAACTTAAGGGTGATGGGGAAATTCTCCTCCTGAAGCTAAATAAACTCTTTAAAACACTCTTAGATTAGCTGGAGAATGTATTGTCACAAAGCTGAAAACAGGGCTGCTTTTCTGAGCTCATATGATGATCTTATAGAATATAATGCATTGCTGTAGATTCAACTAGCCAACATTATATAATGTAGTTAAAATGAGCTTAAACATCTACAGCAGTAAAATGAATCAGAAACATCAGATATAATAGGAAAACACTGACAGTGAATATTTTACTGCACTACCACTACGTTTACTGCTTTAAATTTTATCCTCCACTAAAGATATATGGAGTAAACATTTAATATATTTAATGGTGACAGAATAGCAGCAGTAGCAGCTTTCCTCTGCCATTGTTGCTGCAGTCGTCTGTGTCGTTTGTGCAGAAACAGCTGGCCTGAAAACCATCTCTGGACACAGCAGGGACAGTGGAAGGGGCCCAGAATCTGGAGACCGGGAGTGGGTAAATGAACTGAATTTGTTTTTTAACAGATTTGATTCCGCTCACACTCCCTCCCCCAGAGACTCTGAAACATCAGCAGCACCCTCTTCACACCTTCCAACTCCACTCCACACTCACAGGACCTACACCCTGTTCCCCCCACCACGTCAACTGGAGCCACCCCCCACTCACCCCTCCATCCTGTCCATAACAGCTGATCAGGTGAGAAGGGAGGTGAAGAAGATCAAGGCGAGAAAGGCTACAGGTCCTGGTGGCATCAGCTCCAGACTCCTTAAGGACTGTGCAGATCAACTTTGTGGGGTCCTTCTGCACATCTTCAACCTCAGCCTCAGTCTGAAGAGAGTTCCTGTCCTGTGGAAAACTTCCTGTGTGGTTCCTGTTCCAAAGACAGTGCACCCTAGAGACCCCAACTATTTCAGGCCTGTAGCCTGAACCTCTCACCTAATGAAGACCATGGAGAGAATCATTCTCAACCACCTCTGACCCCTGGTGAGCTCAGCACTTGACCCCCTGCAATTTGCTTACCAACCTGGTATTGGTGTGGAGGACGCAGTCATCTACTTACTGCACAGATCCTTCACACACCCGGAGAACACTGGGAGCAATGTAAGGGTCATGTTTTTTTACTTTTCCAGTGCCTTCAACACAATACAGCCATCACTGCTCAGGGGAAAGCTGGAAGGTGCTGGAGTAGACTGCCACCTTGCTGCTTGGCCTATCAACTACCTCACCAACAGACCACAGTATGTGAGGCTTCGTGACTGTGTGTCTGATGTGGTGGTCTGCAGCACGGGGGCTCCTCAGAGCACGGTACTCTCTCCTTTCCTTTTCACCCTGTACACATCGGACTTCAGACACAACACAGACTACTGTCACCTCCAGAAGTTCTCTGATGATACTGCCATCGTGTGTCAGAAGGGAATGAACTGGAATACAGGGAAGTCATCACAACCTTTGTTGACTGGTGTGAACACAACCGCCTTCACATCAATGCCAGTAAAACAAAGGAGATGGTGGGTGACTTCCGCAGGAAGGCGCCCCGGACTACACCCGTGAACATCCAGGGTTTGGACATAGAGATCGTGGGAGAGTGCACCTGCTGAGGAGACTGCAATCCTTCGGAGTGTGCAGGACACTGTTAAGCACTTTTTATGACACTGTGGTAGCATCCGCTATCTTGTATGCCGTGGTCTGCTGGGGCTGTGGAAGCACCGAGAGGGACAGGAAAAGACTGAACAAGCTGGTTAGGAGGGCCAGCTGGACTGTCCCCTGGACTCCATAGAGGAGGTGGGTGAGAGGAGGATGTTGGTCAAGCTGACATCCATCATTGACAACACCTCTCACCCTCTGCACGAGACTGTAGGAGCCTTAAGCAGCTCCTTCAGCAACAGACTGCTGCATTCACAGTGCAAGAAGGAGCGCTACCGCAGGTCATGCATTCCAACTGCTATCAGACTGTTCAACAGCAGCATGTCTTAATGCAGCATCTCTGATCACTTAACATGCAGCTACTTTGCACTATTTATTATACCTGGTTGTATAGTGTACATCCCATTTTATATATATACCTGTATTAATATTTAGTCTGCTGTGCAATAATACTAATAATTAATTAATAATTTACTCATACTGTGAAACAATATTTATGCATACTGTCAATACAAACCATTTGTGTATTACATTTGCACCGTAATTATTTCAAGTGAAAGGTGTATATAGACTTGGTGCTTTGTAGTTCTTGCTTGTTTTTTATATATTTTATTCTTTGCACTCATTACTTTCTACATCTACTGTCAATACTTGAGCTGCTGTAACAGGTGAATTTCCCCGGTGTGGGATCAATAAAGTTTATCGTATCTTATCTTATGAAAAAACACACATGAAAAAAAAAATTGAGATTGTTCCAAATATAATGGAACTAGATTGCACTTGTCTTGCTCAAAGCATCAATAAAATGTCTGATGTAAATATAAATGGGGTCTTCCTTTGCTGAGCTGCTTAGTTAGCTAGCCTCTCATCAGTTAATAAATGCACGCTTCCTTCTGTGTGTTGATACAGAAAGAAAATATTTCTTACATGAACCTGCTCTCAACAAGGTCTGTGGGGTAGCTTGAGTAACCAGGTCATGATTTCTGGATTACTTTTGAGGGTTTTAAATGTATTAAATGGCACCTTGAGCACCACAAGACAAGTGCAATCTAGTTCTATTATGTTTGAAAGAAGTCAGAAATCTCTACAGCCAATATCTCCAAAACTGAGCAACTCACACCAAAACTATCTAAATGGATAAATGCCACTACAAGCCAGAGTAAAAATATGTATTTTTGATTTTGTGGTGAACTGTCCCTTTAAATGCTACACATAGATAAATTCAGTGCGATCCAATATCGTAACAACTGCAGTAAACACTAGCTTGTTCAATTTTTGTCAACACTGTACCAGAGATATGCCTATCTGTGGTCATTTTAGAGGCTGTAGTTTGTGGTGCTGTTGACTTTTATTGCATTATGTTAAAAAGTGTTTTTAATGTTTACCATTTTCATTTATCATAGCCAGCCTATCATAACAGGCTATCTGTATTCTTTCATAGGGTGCTTTCCAGAGAGGGACTTGTCCACAGAAAAACTAGGAGACCAACATGACCGGCTCACTGCTCTGGAACAGCTGCAGTACCAGCTTACCACACAGGTATCTACTTCAATTCAGTTTTCCAAAACTCTCAATCGCGCACCAATGAATGTCTTCTCAGTTCCTTCAATTGCTCTTCTGTATTGCACAGTCAGGCACTCATCTCTTATGTAAATAAACTATTATTAATATTCATGATGTTTTAATATAAATTAAGCTAGCAGCAGTGTGCTCTAGTCTGCAAAATCATTCCTCTTTGCCCTTTTGTGGCACAGTAGCCTTCAATGTTGATAGGCTATTCCTTGTGATGTGTAACCAATCAGATAATGTTGTGGCCAGGACATTGAGTGACACCACAGGGTGGTGAGAGAAACAGAGAGGTGGCTGCATCAGAGCCAAAGTAGCACTTTAAAAACTTTTTTTTTCAGCAATGCTGATCAGAAAATTGGAAAAATATGTAATATCCGATCCGATAATTGGCCAAGCCCATAGCCGGTCTATACCTATGTGTGATGCTAACTAAGGAAGAGGGTTCACTTAAGTATCCAATTGGTAATAGCAAGCTAATAGTTTATGTGAGTCCAGGATGCAGAAACTGCAGCACCTCAATAGATGGTGGTTTGTTGAAATGGCTTCAGTTTCCTTTCCCAGTCTAAAGATATGAGTGTTAGCTGATTTGGAAACTGTAACTTGCCATGCAAATGAATGGAACAAAAAAGTGAACAATATCTGCTGCAACTTATTAGCAACATGTACGTAGACACAAGATTTCATTCTATTCTTTGTGTTGACAGTGTTGATAAATAAGGTCATCAGAGCAATATTTGTTTTAAAGTGAAGCTAAAGATATTTTGCACTTATATTTTATTTTTTTATTTTCTATTTTAATAATTAAATTATTTATATACCAAAAATCAGTCCAAAGACATCCCCCAGCTATGTTGTATTAAGCCCATTGAGTCAGAAAATTGTTGGTCTAAAGTTTCAGAAGTAGATTACCTGGCTATGAAGCTCAATAATTAACAAATATCAAATTTGTTTAATCTCTTGCTAACAAGTGGCAACCTCCAGGGCTAAAAAATGAAGCCAACTCTTGGCTGGCTCCAAAAGCGAGTCAATGCCCATAAGACCCTGTGTTAAAATAAATAAAACTTTACAGCAGAAATAATACAGCCTGGTGCAAAAAGACTGTTTTGGTCTCAATTGCTAATTTCTCTGTTGAAGACAAATTGTACCGGGGTGAATTTTTAGATAACTCATTTGTTTAAATTATATTAGGCTTCAAGTTATATGCATAATTAAGGGAATGGGCACTTTGAGTGACAACTAGCCACAATCGGTTAAATTAAAATGCACTCTTTAAATTGCCATTTATGTTTGAATATCACAGCCAGTCACCCCATCTGGTAGAAACAAATGGTGTTTTGCCACTGTTAGCTGACTAACGTAGCTGCAGTCACACAAAATTGACTTGATTTTGAAACAAGCACAAACCATTGTGACTGTCACAACATCAAAGCCTCTCACCCACCACACCACAATTTGATCTCATTATTTCCCAGAAGCAAGCTCAAGAGTCTCACTGACGGTAAGCAGAATATTTAGTTTGGTCATTACAGCTAACAATGGCATAACACGCAAAGATAATTTTTTCTCCTTTTTTATCATGTCTTATATCATGTTTTTTATAATTTATTTGGGAGGTTGGACCTCAGAATATTTTTTAACAATTAAAAGTGGACCTTAAGTTTAAAAGGTTAAGAACCACTGTGCTATCCTTCACCTTAGGTAATTCCAGTCACTGAACTAGACCTTTCTGCCATTTGTGTTGTTGGTGCCTTTTGGAGAACTTTTCATGCAAATGTCAGACAAATAAAATGGCTTGCTACGCAGTTAATTGTACAGACTGGAGTGGAGGGACAGGCAGCAATGTTTCAGATTAATGACCGACCCTGTTTAACCAGCAGATAGCTTCTGTGAACTGGCTAGGTCGGGGGACAGAGCTGTGGACAATGCCCGGAGTTTCTATAGGAATAAACACCCAGAGTTGAGGAGAGCACAGAGTTTATTTTTTAAACTTTTGGGATTAAAAAAGGTGATTCATCCTCACTTTCACTTCTCAACCTCTGCAGCAGCAAGCATGTACTGTAATTCTCTCTTATTTGAATGCTGAATAAAGGGGAAATGTACTTGTATGTACTTGTACGTGTATGAATGTACAGAGAAGAGATGGAAAAAATAATAGATACTGGAGGGTAACAGAAAGAACCGTAGTCTCTGGTGAGGGGTGAGTAGTCGGATGCTAAACTGAACACAAACACAGACAGACACAATCACTGTTATGCCTGTTGTTGCGCGCTAGCATGCGGCTAATGTTAAGGTATTTTGGTTGTTAGGGGTGAATAAACCCATGGTCAAACTCACAAGTAACTTGAATAAACACAAATAATCCAGCGATCAATCTCATGTGAATAACTTAACGCATTTATTCATGTTATACAGTCTTTATACAGCACAAAAAAACATTGGCTGCCCCCAGCCCCCACTGGAAGACCTCGCCAACACCCGCTACCTTTCCAGAGCAAAAAACATGGCAAAAGACTGTTCACCCCGGTCACTACCTGTTTGACCCATTGCCCTCTGGCAGGCGCTACACGTCATTAAAAACCCGGACCACTAGACTCTTGAACAGTTTCTTTCCTAAGGCCATTAACTCAAACATGCAAAATAATAACTGTCCCTGTATAACTTTACAATTTGCAATTTTATTGCGCAATTTCACAATGTGCAATATGTACTGTGGCACTTTCATATTTATTTATTTGTTTGTTTATTAATTTTTATCAATTTATATCAGGTTTTGTGGGATGGTGCAGCTATTGTATGTATGCGTTGAATTGTGTGTAGCTTTGAGCTACGTGGACAACTTTCAGTAACCGGCCCCCTAAACTCCACCCATGCTCCACCTGTTTGCCCATTTTTGGATTAGCCGGGAATTAGGCGTCAGGGAAAGCCAAGCTAGAAAACTACGGGTGACATCACGATTGCTCTGTCCACTATTATACAGTCTATGGTATATACAAACAAAAATGTAACAGTCAGTTACATGAAGTACCGTTCTAATGGATAAACTGTTCAACTGATTGAACTGTTGAGCCAGGCTAGCAGTTTCCCACTGCTTCCAGTATTTATGTTAAGCTAATCGCTTGCTGTATACGTAACACACAGAATGAATTGATTTCAATCTTGTCAACTGGGAGAGTCATAATATTAGGATTATTTAGCACAGGTGACATTCTCCATGAAGTCACACTCTCATTATTGGTGAAGAGATGCTACCCCACAAAGAAAAGGCAGAGTTCAGATTTTCACTGACTTTGACTTGAAAGGGGAAAATTTCATTTTTTTCTCACATACATGTTGAAAATAATTTTTATTTATTCTTTGTTTTTTATTATTTTTGAGCCAAATTTTACAGAAACTCAGAGGAAAAAAGTTAATAGGGCTATCAAGGATCTGGGGAACTGGGCAAATAGCATGAACAACCCGTGTGCTATGGCCTCCAGCTGAAGCTTAACACAGGACAGGTGGAAAAAAAAGCAGGTAGTGACATAACCCTAACCCTTTGTGCCATGGAGGTTAAGAGGACAAACACAAATAAATACCATAAATTAAAAAAGACTGCTACCAAAAACACTAAAAGACCTCAGAGGACAAATGGTCGTGGTGTTGTGTACTTTTCTGTGCTACCTCCAGAGAGCATAGTGGGTCTACTAATGTATTTGTGCCTTCAGGAGCTGCTGTACACTCTGAGGCAGAGGGCTTGCACTTTTGCTGGACAACTCCTCCCTGGAACCAACAACCGAGATCCTGCCACAAAAGAGACTGCTAACACTTGGACCCAGGAGTCAGCCAGGCCTGAGGTAACAAGCAGTCTCAAATACAGCATTGATGAGCATTAACAGCTCAACTGCCCAGTTAGCTCCTCAACCATATCTGAGTTCATTCTAAAACATTGGGAGGCACACTGATCAGCCAAAAAATTTAAGCCACTGACAGATAATAACATTGATATAAGTGAATAACATTGATTCATGTGGATGTTACTTTGACACGTTCCACCCACCTAAACACAACTGCAAACCAAGTACACCACCTCATGGCAAGGTGCTGACCTGGCCCCGAAACTCCCCAGGTCTTAACTCAGACCGCGGGATGCTCCAGACCAAGTCCAATCCATGGAGGCCCCACCTCACAACCCTAAGGACCCAAATAAACCACAACATTTAAACATCTGACACCGATTAGCCACAACAAGGCTGCAAAAGTATGGAATTGTAATATTGTGCCATATTATGCCTGGGGGGCACTGCCACCAGGAAATGCCGGTGCTATGAGGGTAAATACTTGGTCTGCAGCGGTGCCAAGGCAGTTGGTACATGTCAAAGTAACATTCACATGAACGCCTGTATCCAAGGTTTCGTAGTAGAACATTGCATTGTAACGTGATGATCATTGGTTTTCACTTTACCTGTCAGTGGCTTTAATGTTTTGACTGAAAATGTGGAAATCTAAAAATGTATTTCTAATTTTTCAATTCGTTTCACTTTTCATACACCCTCAAAGTAAAACTTCTTCTTCTTCAGAGCTCCGAGAACAAAGGGAACACTACTCAGCTCAGCCAGACACAGAGCTCCCTGAATGTGGGGCCACAGCACCACTCAGGTCTCTCCAGGTCTCGAGAATCGCTGCAATCATTGAACGAGCTGTGGGAGATACTGGACTATGGACTCAGTTCATCTGTTTTCTCAGAAGGTAACCACACCAGAATAAGTAGGACTTGGCTGCTACTAACTTTTTTTTAGACCTTTTTTTTATTTTATTTTTTTAAATATTGCTAATATTTAGTCAACATTAAATGTTGGACCCTAACCCGGACCCCCCCTTCAGTGGAGAGAGAATTGTCCCCCTCAATATCCATATCATTGTAAACATATAATTTTTAATAATATAATAATATGCATTGAAAACACTTATGGACGCACTCTAATTATAGACGCAAAATAATGTATCTTCAAGTTTTTGGCTGGACCGCAGAGGGCCAGCCCTAAGGGTTGCTCTGTGGCTGACTGAGTGAGTGACTGACTGACTGACTGAGTAAGTGAAGAAGTTGCGGGATTGGTCAGTCGAGTGTAGGAGTGGCTTGTCATCGGGGGTGTTGCTCTCGCCTCGCGCTGCACCGATGGCGGCCGGTTGTTTCTGTACACTCTCTCCTCGCTATACGTCTGTACGTTCACAAAGTAAAGTACATCGGATCCGAACAGAATCTGATCTGACTCGT